>VNKC01000902.1:0-131029 GCA_008042775.1 Drosophila pectinifera
ACATATTTCTTAAAATACGTATATGTTGACAAAGCCGCGCGTGGTACTTCAAATTGTACCCAGAGCGCGGCCAACAATACATGTTCACCTTTTTGAACACTATTATTTTCCAAATTTTTGGAAAAATCGAAGTTAAAAATAATCATAGCTCTGCCAAAACAGCCTTAATTTCAATTCGGAAAGCTGTTCTAGTTCGTTTTTATTTGGTTTATTAATCTGCATACTTAGTTTTGAAATAAAACAAAATTAATTTTTTATCAATTTTTGACAATTTTAATGATGTAACCCCTTATCAAATTTTGAAAAATTGGCAAAATTTTTTTTGTTTTATTTTTTTATTATTTTATTGTCAAATAATTAAGATTTTAGTGGCGAATCGGGAACTATACGGCATTTGGCTATCATTTAATATTGGGCCAAATTATGCTCCCAAGAAGACCTCAAAAATACGAATTTTTTATATACATATCCATATTTAAGCCAAAACTGCATTAATTTCAATTCGGAAAGCTATTCCATGTTAGTTTTTATTAGATTATTTAATTTGAATGTATATAAAAAAGTAATGAAAACTAGAAAAATTAAATATTTATATTAAAAGGGTTGTTTTAATTTAAATGTGGGACAATATCCATTGGACAAGCGAAGCTCAAAGGGACGAGTAATGACGTAGAGGTTGAGAACAGAACGGCGAGCGAACAACCATGCAGACGACGAGGTCGAGAGCAAAGCGACGAGTAAACGCAATGGGTTTCAGATCAATCGACGAGTGAGTAGAGTTCGTGGCTTTAATGACGATAAATTCTGCAAAAGGTATCCTTCAATAATAGAATAATCCCACATAAATATTTAGAAATGTATCTTCTGCATATTCAAATAGAAATATGAAGCAAAAAATGGTAATCCAACACTGAGTAATTTTTAAAATATATTTTATTTGCGTTGTATGTATGTGTTTTCCATATACAATTAGAATTAATTTACTCATAGGCGTACAGAGTAGATGAGTGTGTCTGCGTAAATTTGTAGGTACCTTAGGCATTACATATCAGAGACATTCTATAGCTTAGACGATATACACATACTTAAGCTTAATTACATTTACGTATCATAGACGATATTCTGTTTCCATATGAGTGAAGAGGCTAGCCTAATGGTTTGGTAGATGACGTGATAATGGTTTTCCGTTGAAATTGAATAATGTCTCGCGCTCGGCATGTACTTATTTATATAGCGTCGTTTAAATGGGCGTGAGATTACAATTGGTATTCGTGATAGTTGTTGGAGTGAGTGGGAAATCTGGTGCGTTACGTTTTTCATTTTGGGATAGTACAGAAATTCTCATTCAGCGTATGTACAGAGAGGTGTGTGTGTGTGAATAATAGTTATTTAGTTTACTTAGGACCTATATCTAGCATACGTACATACATACATACAAAGAAGGCAATTTGTATTTCTCTTTTCGGTAGCATTTGTTGTTATGTTTGTTCACAATTAGAGATTCTAGACTACTATTTGGATGCGTCATATGTGTATTGCATGCGGCTCTTACTTAGTTGTACGTTGCGTTCTAGCAAATAATAAGTAGGTATAGTTCGAAATAAAGCTCGATTTGTTCAAATGTTAGATTCTCAATCGGTTTCGGCTGAGATTCTGTTCAAAAGTAAAATGTATAAATAAAAATTGTCACTTCAAGGGTAAGCATTGAGCTACTTTTCAGTTTGTTTTCCGGCAGCTTATAATAATCCTAATGTACAAATAATTACTAGTTAATTGAGATTTGCTGTCTTACGAGAGTCTGCACAGGGTCTAGGCTAGGCTTACAAATAACACTTAACAGAGAGTGATGCTTCTTCCGTTTCTCCTCAAACTATTTCTTCTTTTTCAGTTTGTTTTCTTTAACAAAGGCCACATGAAATATTGAAATTGGAAATTTTCATAAACTTTTCCTGGAGCAGCTCCTCTACAAGCGAAGGTTGATTAAACCTAGGAGGGACCAAAAATGGGGGAAAATCGATAATATTCTCTAGACTTTTTACATTCAGCTGGGTGCTTCTTCGCCTCGTCAGTGGCAGTGGGTGGCGGCGTTACTCTAACGGAACAATAGCTCATCGTCGGGGTCGAACTGGAACAGCTCCGCCTTCTCCCAGTCCTATACGTCGCTCTGTTTCGCATTCGTGTTGATGATGAAGGCCCCGTTGATGTGGCCGTTGGCGTGGTGAACTTTGCCATTGGGTGTGTAGAGATTCGTCAGTCCGTTCTTGCCGTTGGCAATCATCATGGCCGGATGCGTGGCGCCGCCGTTTAGCTGCGCCACCAGCGGATTCTTGGTGGCCTCCGCCGGCGGTGTGGTCAGCGGCGGCGTCACTGGAGACGGCTTGATCAGCTCCAGCTTGTCGTCTGTGGAGCCCTTCAGCGGCGACTTGATCAGTGCTCCGTTGCCCACATTTCCGACTGGCTTGCGGTGGGGCAGGGCGAAGCGCAGCTTATCCCAGAACCACGGATCGCCCCACTTCAGGTAGGTGTTCATCTTCAGGTAGGCCTTCAGCTCCTCGTCCAGCTTCTCCACATCCCCAATGTCCGAGTAGATGATGACGATGATGCGAGCGCGACCCTCGTTCAGCGCCGATCTGTGCGCTGCCCTGAACTCCATGCGTGCCCACTCCGACTTGATGAAGTTCTGGCTCAGCACAATGATGGTTCGCCGCGAGTCCGCCACGGATCGCATGATGTTCTCGGGGATGTGACCGCCCACCAGCCAGTCGCGTTCGTGCACACACAGCTGGAACTTCTGGGGACCGTGCTCCAGCTGCGGCACCAGGTAGTCCTCGATGAAGCTCTGGTCCTTGTGCGAGTACGAGATGAAGGCGTCGAACTTCTTGTCCTTGTCCAGCTCCTCCTCGGTGACGAGCCATAGGAACATGTTGTGCGCATACAGCCAGATCTTGATCTCCATCTGGTACTTGTAGTACAGGGCCGCCGTGAATCCGGCCAGGAGGCCGGTCAAGGCGATCACCACGGCCAGGGCAATGAACGCGCTCCGATCGTCCGGACAGATGTCGTTCGTGGACAGCTCCACCATCCGTGTGGGCGACTCGGCGTTCATGCACATCATCTCGTTGCGGTCCTCAATCCGCTCGAAGTTGTCCTGGGTGAACCGGAGCAGGCGCTTGGCGTCGCAGTCGCAGTTCCAGGGATTCCCGGCCAGCCTCAGCGAGCGGTACGGCATGGTTCGGTTGAGGAAGCCCAGCACGGTGTCGTTCAGCGCTCGCAAGTGGTTCCGGCTCACGTCCAAATGGTTCAGGTGTCGCGGCAGTTGCTCCACCTCAATGCTGGTGAGATTATTGCCAGCCAGATGGAGGCTGGTCACCTTGTCGTAGCCGCGAGTGTCGAAGGCAGGCAGCTGGAGAAGTGTGTTGTTCTCCATATACAGCTCCATTATCTCCAGGGTGTCGTGGAGGTTCGGCAGCCTGGGCACCTCCGTGAGATTGCCACTGTTGCAGTTCACCAGCAAGGCCTTGTCGTAGGTGCGCACCCAGCAGCTGCAGCCGAGCGGACACTGTCGCTCTCGAGGATCGTCGGAGGTGTCCAGCGGGCAGATGAGCTTCTCTGGCAGCACCCTTCGCACCGGAGTGTCTCGCAGAGCAGTGGGTCCGCTGCAGACCAGCCGGTCCGTGTGCAGCTTGAACTGCCTGGTGTACTGGGGCACATGTTCGCCCCTCACCAGCTGGACAAACCGGAGCACCAGGCAATCGCAGACCAGGGGATTGTCGTTGAGGTCCACGTGAACCAGCCTCGTGCCCCAGTCATCCGTCACCTCCAGGTCCGTTGGCAGCCGTATCCGCGTGATCTGATTGTGCGTGAAGTTCACATGCAGCCTGTTCTTGGACAGAAACTGCAGATCCTCGTAGGTCAGCGAGCTGATGTTGTTGTAGCTCAGGTCCAGCTCGCGCAGGTTCGTCAGCAGGAACTTCCAGTCGGAGTAGATGAACAGCACCGAGTTATTGCGCAGATTGAGGGTTTCCAGATCGGTCAGGGGGCTGAACGGGGAGTTGCCCGTGTCCTCGAGGATGGCATCCAGTAGCGGTTGCTGCAGATTGATGTCGTTGTGCTGCAGGTGCAGGTGCCGCAGGGCAGTGGCGCCGTTGAAGGCGTTGGGATCGACGGTGCGCAGGCGATTCCTGCTCATATTCAGGGTCGTCAGGTGGCTCAGTCTGCTGAACAACTCACTGTTTAGGGATAATAGAAGCATATTGAACAGAGTTAGTGTTTTTGTCATGATAATCACATAGTAAATATGTCTTTAAGAGAAATTATTTGAAAGAAATACAAGTATCTTTACCTGCTAATCCCGGTAAGCAGATTATCCTGCAGACTCAGGTCCGTCAGCTTGGTGGTGTGATCAAACAGCGAGTTCGGCAGATGGGTCAGGCGGTTGCTGCTCAAGTCCAGATTCAGGAGGTTCACCTGATGCTCCAGCAGCCTGGCGGGCAGCGTCGTCAGCAAGTTCTCATGGAGGGAGATGTTCGTGATTTCCGTAGAGTGCTCGAAGAGGTCAGCCGGCAGCGTCTCCAGGTCTGACTTTAGCAGGAGGACCTTCAGCTCCGGATGGTTGGCGAAAAGGCGAGACGGAAGCGTGGGCAGTGACACGCGATTGTTGAGGAGCCGCACCTGCTGCAGGTGCTGGTTGTGCTCGAAGAGACCCTCTGGCAGGAAGCGGAAGTAGTTGGCGCTCAGGTTGATCTCGGTGAGATTTGTGAGCAGGGCAAACACATCGTGCGGCAGCTGCTCAATCCCGTTCGCGTGCAGATCGATGTCCAGCACCGAGGAGGCACCCTCGAAGTCGTGCTTGGTCAGGTTGTGCAGCTGGTTGCTCCACAGATTCAGGTGCTTCAGCTTGGGCATCTTGCTGAAGATCCCGGGCGGCAGTCGCTTCAGTCGGTTACTGCCAAACTCAATGAACTCCAGGTTCTCCAGGTTGTCGAACAGGTGGGCCGGCATCTCGGCAATGTTTGCCCTCAGCTCCAGGGCACTCAGGTTCCTCAGATCGCTGAGCAGGTTGGCGGGAATGTGCGTGGGTCGGCGCGAGGTGAACCGCAGACGCTTCAGGCTGTGCAGGCGTTCCAGGTGCTGCCGCGTGATGTTCATGCCCAGGTTGTCACTCTCGAAGATCAGCATCTTGGGCGTGGGTATGCCCAGGAAGTCCAGGATTCCGGCAATGGGCGTGTGTCCCGGCAGCAGGCACCGCTGCATTGTGACCATGTCGATCTCGCCGATCCTCACGTTCGGCAGCTGCTGGTAGTCCGAGGTGTCCGTCAGGTTGCACACGATCAGGACAAAGTTCCGGTTGGGCTGGATGTTCAGCCGGAACTTGGGGTTCTCCTCGTTGGCCGGACAGTGGATCTCGTACTCCTGCATGATGGGCGCACACTGGCAGGCCGTGCTCACGCTCAGCTCGTTGCACTCGTCCCGGCCAAAGGACGCCTCAGTGGCTGGCCAATGGACCAGTTGGAGGAGCATCACCAGCAGGAGCAGCGCCAGCTCGGTAGCTGCTTTAGGTCGCCGCATGATGGGTAAATTTTGAGGGTTGGCGCTTCTTTTTTTTTCTGAGGACTGTAAGTAAGCAAGAGAAATATAATTAAATATAATTAGAAAATTATACACTTGAATCTTTCTAGCTTAGTTTATGAGTTTATTTCTATACATTTTTGATCAGAAACAACCAAGAATAACCCAAGTACAGTCATTTACTTCCATATCTTTCTGTAATTAATTAAAGTCTAGTTTGAGGAATAGTTTCGCTGCTGCAGAAGGACAGAAGGACATTTGTCATTATCATAATGACAAGCCCTACTACGCACACAAATTTTTGAAATGTAATGAAAAGGCAGCGACTTTGTGGGCGGAGAGAACCAACTTTGACGTAATTATAAGGAAAGGGAAATAAAACTGAATACAAACATTTTCCATTCCTTAATGGAATAAGCGTGGAAAATGCGCTCATTACGCACGCAGTGCTGCGCTGTGCGTAAGAGTCTGTTGAATGCGGCTTAATCAGGGACAGTTAATTAAGCGCCAGTCAAAATTTTTGACAGCCCGGCAAAAATATTTCATTAGCAGCAGCAGCAGCGGCAGGAGCAGCACACGCACGCATACATACGTCGCCGAAAAATGAATTCAATTTAAATGTGTGGACGCTGCGGGGCGGAAAATCCTGACTACTCCCGGCAAGGACACGCGGGCACATACAAAGCGACACCTACTCGGGTATAAATATGGCACGAACAGGGGGCACACACATCCTTTCGCTCGCTTCCTGGGCCATGTTGCATTTCATGGCTGGCTCACCTCGAAACCACGCCCAGCTTCTGTTCTCCCCGTAATCCCCGCCAGAGCTCGTCCGTCCGCTCGTCTGTGTGGTGTAATTACGGTCAGGGAGTGTATAAAATTTTGTAAAACGCTCTCCTTGTGCTTGTGCCACTTCCTGTTGCTCCGTGTGGCAAGTGGACATCGGGGCACTTTGCGTTCTTTGTGCATTTAATGAATTTGTCATGCGCTCGAGTGCTGCATAATACGAGATTTCTCGTTGGAGCCTCGTCAAGTCCTCGCTCTCAATCTCCGTTCCTCGTCCTTGAAGTTGTCGCCACTCAATCCTGATGGTGACAATTTAATTGTGCCCATTACGAACAATTTGAAGGGAATTCAATTAAAAGTTTCGGCCTCGTAGCCTGTCGTCTCTCCCCAAAAAGTCAACTTTAGGCCAGGCCATATTGCACTTGGCCCGTCGTGCTTGCCAAAGAAAAAGTGTCCCTTCCAAGACAGACAGACAGGCCGAAGCTTTTGAATGAAATTTTGATAAGGCAATTTAATTATGCGCGCCGTAATTTGATTTTCAAATTGGTGACTTTTCCTCATTAATTAGGACTGTGCCGGACTATAATGAAATTTCGGCAAGTTTGCCTGCCTCTGGCTGTGAAAATGCTATTGATTTTCCGCAGCCGCTCGGCGGCCTTCCGCTGCGCTTTGTTAACCCCAACGGCCGAAAATTTGATAAGCCTGGCCAACCGAAAAATCTGCATCTGTTGGCCACTTTAAAATCCTTGATGATTTTTCTACAAGGAGTCCAAAATTCAATTTCGCAAAACAAACCCAAGCACTTTGATTGGACGGCACGGCACAACATATTTGTTTTAAAAAGTGGTTTGCTGCTATCGAAATATTGTCGAATGCTTATGGTAATAGTTATTGCAAATCGACGGCATTGTGTGTGTGTGTGTGTTAAATGTTTGCCAGCCATCACAGATTGCAGATATCGGTAGAGACTTGCCCTTAAGCTATTAGAAGGCAGCATAGACACGCCGCCGGCTCGGGTTCATTTTCGAACTCAGCACCTTGTTTTCGTAGTCCAGGACTCGTGCTTGGCTTATGCAGGGCAAGTTAGTTTTCCCCTCCATCCCCAAACGTCATTCCCATCCTTCGCCAGCTAATGCTCTGGCTCCTGCTCCTGCCCCAGCTCCTCTTCCCTGCTATTTGTGTAGCCGACTTCAATTTCGCATAAAACTTTAAGCACTTTTCACCCAATGAGTCGGCCCTCCCCCTGGCACTACCTTCTCGCCCAGATCCTGCTGTGTTTTGCCTTTTAAATTTCTTATCCGAGCCAAGTAAAGTGAGAGAGAGCCAGCCAGTAAGTCACACAGCGGGAAATAGTTGGCTAAAATCACTTACCCTAGAGAAGCCCCTCAAAAAGCTGCCTAAAAGTATGCAATAAAATATTTGAGGTGGCAAAATTCTTAGTAAAGATGCTACCTTTTGTAGCATCATCTTTAAAATCTTTTTAAAGGATTTCAACACCCTATTTAATGATGAAATTCCCCTACTAAGTTAATACTTTTTTTAATAGTTTCATGTTGAACTTATACTATTTCTCCCTCCTACTTTTTCTCTCTCTGCATCTAGAAACCTCGACATGCTGGCCATTGTTGTTGCTGCTGCTGGGCGCTGCCTTAGCTGCTTTTCTTGGCAAGATTTTAAACATTTATATTCACTTAGGAAAATTACTTTTCGCTTTTATGCCACGCTGGCCGTGTAAATATCCAGCAACGAGCTGGAACCTGGTCCCGTTCAATCCGCATTGATATCCCGAGCGCGTTCTGTTTATGCAATCTAATCCAGGCGACCCCCTTTTGTTTGTTGACATCTTGCCTCGAGCGGAACGGCACTTCCTGGCCGGGATCCCGACGCAATCGGGCTTCAAGTGTCTGTCCCATTTCCCGCCCCTGGTAACCCACTTTTAGAGGGGCTCGGGCAATTAATTGAATACTGGCCTGGCACCCAATTTAATCCTGCCAAGGCAATTAAAAATAATTGCTCATTTTACACACATGCCGGGAAATTATGAACATACTGTGTGTGGGTGTGTTTGTGTACCTGCTGCGTTCCGCTTGATTTAAAATTTTTGTCTTGTTTAATTAGACGCTCGGTGTCGTTAATAAAGGTTAACGAAGTTTTGCCAGCGCGCAGATTTTTCACACATTCTCACAGGGCTCCCTCTCGTCCTGGGAAACCCCAATACCCGCACGTACCCACACACACACACACATGTGTGTCGGGCGGAGATTCACAGACATTCCAGTTGAGTGCGCATTTTTGCACTCACATGCTCGCTTCCGGTATGTAACGGTACTAAATTCATTAGGCACACTAAATTACAACCGCAGGCACGGCAGGCATGATGAGGTTGCGGCACAACTCAAGGAGGAGCAGGAGGGAGGGCTTGCTCCTCGCATTTACCTGGGATTTTTATTGCTCACCCAAGGAGTACACAATGTATGCCTGGCTCCTGGCTGCTGAGCAATCCAAGGAACCTTTCAGTGGCTGGTCTGGTGTCTGATGTTTAATAGTCGCACCGCCCGCAGCGTGCTCGTGGAAAATTGGCTTTCGGGATGCCGAGCACAGAGGATTTTCTTATTGCCGCCGGAGCAGCCATTAAATAGTTAAGTTTTCTTAATACTGAGCTGTCGGGATTACGGCAAATGCCAAAGCGTTTTAATGGCGTTGACATATTGTGCGCCCTTTAAATGAATTTTTCAATTCCCAATTTCATGTGCATTTGCAGAGACCCAGAGGGGCCAAAAGCGATTGCCAAGCCAACTGAAATTGGCAACGCACACACATAGCTCCGGAACCAGAGCTCCATTCATCAATCAACATGACTAATTACTAAAATTCCTGCCAAGCGGCTGGAGCAGTCCCTCCCCTAGACCCGCTGCCATGGCGAGTGGCAGAATAAAAAAGAAAAGCTGAACAACTTGTTTAACAATTTCTTATTAAAAACTTACAAATGCTCGAGAAAGTTCTTACACGCATGTGAAGTACAGTCAGTCGGAGAGGGCACTGGGCTGGCTTACCCTGACATACCCATATTTCCCATTACCCATTTTGCAGATTCTAGGAAACGAAAAGTCTGGCCAAGTGCGGTTTTTGTATCCCACTGCACTGGCAATGTTTCATTTTCCTCCTCAGCCCCAGCCCCCCCTTCGATTCGGGGGAACGTACATGTGTGGGTTGTTTGCCAAAGGATTTCAATTCCCCCAAAAACTTTTGCAAGTCTTTTGGCCCCATGTTTCTGGTTTTACAGGCATCGCCTCCAACACTTTGGCGAGCGAGCAGCACAGGCAGCCGAGACATGTTTATATAGCCAACCCAGATGGGCCAATGTATTGCCCAACCGGAGCTTTAAGTAAACATCTGTGTTCTCCATCTCAAGCAACGCCAACCAAGGAGCAGCCAAGCAACCAGGGAACCAGGGAACGCGGCTTCCAAGATGTGTTTGGGGGCGGCAGCAGCATGTGAAGAGTCTCTAAGCGGGTCTTAATATCGCAAAATTGCAAACTGTTCAATATGTGATTGGCCATGTGGCAGCGTCTGTCTGCCACTAGCAGGACTCTCAACATTCTGGTATTTTCACTCCAAAATAGAGGAAAGGATCTAGTATGATAAGAGTGTTTAACTTTTTTAATAATATAGCAATTTACTGCTCTTCATGAAGAAATAAAAACAGAATACTCTCGGACAACAGAGGTTGTATTATTGTTGTCATAATATTCTCTATTTATTTTTGTAAACACATTGACAGGGAATTTTGTAATTTAAAATCCACAAAGCTTTCTATTTTCCTATTAATTCTTTAATCACACTTTCCCTGTATTAACTTTAAGAAGATCCCTAGGCAGCCCCTTGCTAAATGTAAGTCAGCCTTTGGGACGCCGGCTGCAACCGGGCTAATTATGCTCAAGCGTCGCAAGGTTAAGACTTCCCTCAGATGAATACATTAAGTCCGTTCATTATTTATGGCTTACACTTTCTGCAGAACTTTGCAGCAAAATTCCAGGGCCAAAGGAGCAACGAAAAGTACTTGGACCGACTGTGAATTGAAAATATCTCGAAGCTGCTTTCGCTGTAACGCCTTTGCCTAAGTGCAAACCGCCGACGGGCTTGGCGAGTCGCTCAAGTGCACATCGCAGGCAGGAGACGGCGAGGAGGGGGAGAGGAGGAACCGGTATGAGTGCCAGGAATGCTCCCATTTAAATGCAAAATTTTCTATTAGTAAACGCATCAGCCGGGCTCAGGCCCAACTTCTAGCAGCAGGCGAACAAAAAGCAACTTCAAAGTCAGCGACAAATCCATAAGATACTCGCTCACTCATTACTCTTGCCAGCTTGCACAGCTCACTGAAAGTTCAACTTACAGCAGACAGCAGACAGCCGACAGCCGAGCGAGCAGATGAAAGAAAAAGGGGTTAAGACCTGATTTGCGTACTCCCCCCAGCCTGCAGCTCCCAGCTCCCAGTCCCTCCACTTACACTTCCACTCCCACATATATACGCGAAGGGCCTCTCCAGATCTCGTTGAAAGCCAGCTCATTGTCTGGGAAATAGAAAGGCGGCGAGGCGATACTGAGGCTGCTCAAGCAACGGCTGCAGTTTATACCCTAACAGAGGGTATTACTACAATGTAACAAAGTTGGTAATAGCTCAGAGTTTATAAATATTAAATGAAATAAACAAAAAAAAATTCTAAGCTAAGTTAGCTATTTAATCGTATTATAGAAGTTTCTAGTAGGTTTCTTTATAACTATAAAATTAACAAGGTATATATAATTTGTTAAATATGATTAAGTATTAAGCAGAGCTAATAGGTTATCACAACTCTCAGGGCATACACACGTCGACTTGCGAAGTAATCCTTTCCTGCTCGCTTCTTTTCCTCGAAGAAGTCGCCAAGTGAAAGGCTTTGTAATGTCATTTGTCTGTTAATCATGTTGTCGTCCCCAAGTCCCCAAGTTGAGCGCAAAGTTTTTTAGCATAATGCGCTCGTGCCCGGGACAAATTCAAAAACTTGTTGAGCCCCCGGCCGGGTTTGCTGCTTTTAAGCCGACGGCGGAACCGGCAAGCCAGCAAGCATGCGTGACGCATTCAAGTTTAATAGGCGGGCCCCCACTCTTGGCCAGGTCGTCGTCGATGATAATGATGTTGATGATGGGTGGATGATGGGTGATGGCGGTGCACACGCCTTGGAGGTTGACCAGAGAACGCAGAAGCGCCAGCGGCCAATTGTTTACTCTAGTTTCCCTCGATCTGAGCCCTGCCCCTAAAGTCACTCAAATGGATACTCTCTGCGGCTGACTGCTCCTCCACTCCTCCGCATAAATGTACATACATATAGCCATGGCCACAACACACATTTCCAGCTCCTTGGCTCACTTAGCGCACATCCTGTCAGCCAGGTTGATGCGGCCAGCCGTGTTTAGATTCGGTGGATGGGCAAACATTTAACGTAAATTGATTTCCACTCACCAGACGATGACGTGGTGCACACCAACTCAAGGGTACATGCGAAAAAATTATACAAATTAAGACCAATCTTGCGACTATAGTGACTTTCAATCAGGGAATATTATACATCTTATTACGACAAGATGATATCATTAAAGGGGAATCCAATTTAGGTGTAAAATGCATAACCATTGAAAGGTATATATAACATTTAAATCGGTTTAATTAAGTCACGATCATATTTATAATTTACTTATTATAATCAATGATAAATCCAAGTGGATTTGAATTTATTTTTCCCTGTGTGGGAGTTCAGAGGACATCTTTCCACTATAGTTTTGAGCTAGGACCTCGTCTGTGCTCTCGGAATGCTCTGGTTGATTATTCCAGCAGCAGGAGCAGCAGTGCCATCAATCTTCCTGGCCAAGTCCACTCTTCCACTTGCAACTTGTCATTTCCTTAAGCTCCGGAGTTGCTCAACTGGAGGAGCACACACTTCTCCTTCTCGGAGCGGCTAAGTAAATTTATCTGCAACTTCCACACACGCACAGTCCATCACATAAATAAACAACTCGACGGGAGGAAGACAGCACTGCCACTGGCCGCTGGCTAGAATAGAAATAAAATAATAGACACCCAGTCCGCATTCAATTTGGCCTCCTCACCTCCTCACCTCCCAGAGCCGCTGGCATCGTAAATGAAAATGTCGTCCATTGCACGCTCCGCCGGCGTTCGTTTAAACAGCGTTTTATGGCTACGACTCTACGAGTACGGGTACGAGTAGCACGGATACGAGTACGAGTATCTAAGTGGCAGGCCAACCACCGGCCCTCATATTGTAAATAATACAGCATAATGCCTGCTGTCTTCTGCCGGCCAGCCCGACCAGCCCGGCCCGGCCCAGTCCAAGCCAAACCCATCCAACCCATCGACAATCCGCCAAGTGTGGCCAAGTCCGATTGCCGCAAGACGGCACGCGTACACTTTCAGAAAATACAATATAGAAAGAGATCCCTGTATGCCTAAAGTACTGCCTAATTCTAAGATGGAAAGTAGAGCTCTCGCCAAATAGTCTCAAGTTTATATCTTTAAAAAAGGTATTATTTCATTTTGAGTAACACTTTTTCAGAGATATTACAGCGCTCAACGTCACACGTACCATGAACTATATGTGGTATTACCATGAATTTGTAGTTTATTATCTGCTAAGCTCTATTTATAAATAAATTATTTTTATATATTTTATATTATATTATATAGGTTTCCCTAGTTGACATTTCTAGACATTTATATTATATTGTATTAGTTCCTTAGTTGGAATATCGAGTCTAGACATATCCCAGAGCCCAACGTTCCACGTACGCCATGAATTTCTACCATATTATATAGAAAACGCACTTCTTTTATTGGACTACCAATATTTGTAAGTATAATATTTATTTTTATAATTGAACCCAGTTCTCGTGTATTCTTTCTGAGTGCATACCTCAATTACCAGAGCCGAGGACGACAATGGAAGAGCCTCGGGCACTGGGTTGTCTTTAATCTTTGGGGACAGGTTCCACCAACTACTTAATTTTTCGTACCCGCTTGCATTCAAAGTTTGGCTTTCGCTTTTGTCTCTCTGTCTCTGGGCATTTTTATGCTTTCTTGATTTCTATTTATTCTGGCTGTCGTCGTTGCTGTTTGTTTGCTGGATTCCTGCCCCCTCCCGGTCGCCCCATCTCCCGGTTTCCCTGTCCGTTGTCGGCCCTCATAATTTGCGCTGTGTTTTATTGTATGCAGCTTAATTCGCGGACCCGCAGAGTCCCCAGGCCCGCTCCACTCCACTCCTGCCCCGAAAGTCCCGGGCCCCAATCCGATTGGGACTCAGTTCTGCTTTAGTTCTGCTTCAGCTTCGACGTTGAAATGTGAGTCACGTTTAAAGTTCTGCGTTGGGGCCTTAAATGGCATGCTTGCCATGATTATGGTGGCGGAATCGGAGGCAGAATCCCCTTCTGGGCCGATGCCATATATAGCGCTAATTGTGCACATTTTGCGCTTGTTATAAATAAACGCACACGACCCTGCCTGCCTGCTGCCTGCTGCTATTGCCCATTTAAGCCCTGCTGTTGCGTCCTCCTTGGGTTGGCTTGGTCGCTTGGTCGGGTTCGGGCCCAGTTCAATAGGGGCCATCATTTTTTGGCAAGCAGACGGCAAACCCAAAGTTGCAGCGATAATTAAGACACTTTAGCGAGTTTCCTTGGCGCCATTTGCTCTTAGCGTTGGCGCCGGCAAACTGTACGACTTTTCTCATTAAAACTAAGAGGAGATTTCAGTGGATATAAATCGGGAATCGAGTAAATCGGGTTACGAGTACGTTTACTCGATTTCTTTAGTACTCTGGGGTCTTTTGTTTTTCCTTAATGTCACCTAAACTGAATAATACAGTCAGCACAAAGCATATTTCCGTCCAACGCTTCCGAACGCTGTCTGCCGGCACACAAAATCCAAATTTCAAATCATTCCTGCAAAACTGAGCTATCTGTGACGGTCTGGCTAAATCCCGGTACAATATTTATTTGCAAAAGCACAATTTTGTGTGCATATTTGCGCATATTGGTTTATGCAGCTCACAGGATGCACACATACACCACATCCGATGCAACAAAATCGAATCGATGAATGTCCGACTTTATTTTTTCAGCAGCCAAAAAAACAAACCCCATGTCCTTCATTGTCGGCTCAAATCCCAGCGATTTTGAATGTTTTTTTTATGCCCGCTCTGATTTTGGTTATTTTTAAATTTAATAACCTTGTGTTGTCCTTAAAAGTAGGACATAAAAACCAGATTTTAGGACCTAAAAATGCGTAAATCTAAGGTCTTCTTAAAATCATATCTTGGCCAAAAATGGAATGTCAGCAAAATGCCGTATGTGGCCCGATTCACCGTTATAAGCTTAATTATTTAAAATTAAAAAATGGGAAACAAAAATTTTGGCCATTTTTTGAAAATTTTATAAGGGGTTACATCATTAAAATTGTCAAAAATCGACAAAAATTTTATTTTAAAACTAAATATGCAAACTTATTAATTACTTAAAAACTAACACAGAACTGCTTTCCGAATTGAATTTAAGGCTGTTTTGGCTTAATTATGAATATTTTTAGCCTTGAGTTGAGGTCATTAACGAGTTTATGAGTTCCGCCTGATTTATTCCTATAAAATATGTGTATCTCCCCAAGAAATAGCATCTTTTTATAGATCCCAAGCTATAATAAAGGAAGTTAGGTTTACTGCAGTTTGCTTTTCTTGTTAAGTGCCAACAAAATATTTAGGCAGTTAAGCCCGGTTCACAAACACAGCCATGCTGGCACACACACATACCCCACGCACACACGAGAGTATATGGTTCCCTTTGGCCATAGCCTGCACTTTTTGTGCTGCATACTTTTCAGAGATGCCAGAAGTCAGTTTAAGCATTTTATACTCTTTCTGGCTTATATATATATATGCTTAAGTTTAAATTATAAAATGCTAAAGAGTTATTAATATAAAAATATAAAGGTACAGAAGTTATAAGCTCCCTGTGAACTTTTACTAGATAAAAAGGGTATGCTATATGGTCAGAACAAGTCATCAAATCTGTTAAATTTCTTTTCTATGTACTATATATATATTTACTTAAATAAAAATAAATCAGTTTCAGATATATTCAATTTATTGCCCTATATTTTCGGTGGGTTTTTACTGCTCTCCCGGGCGGGGCTAGGCAGGCATTAAATATGTATAGATATTGATAGATTTTGGTGGGGCTTTGGTTAACATTTAAAATGGATAAGGCCAATGTGTTGATATATGTTTCGCACGCATTTATAGAGACATTAACATTTATCACAGACAAAAAAAAGAAGGGGAGGAGAGGGAGAAGCGGAGTGGGAGGGGGAGGGTTACTGGGCCTGCTTAACATAAATTTGCCAATGGCCGCGAAAAAGGAAGGATGAGACGTGGGGACAATGCCAGCCGCAATGGCGATAAATAAAGATTAAAATCTGTGAAAACGGTCACAAAAGTGCCTGGCACTTCATTTCAATTTATGTGCATAAGTATTTATGTACACGCACACACACATGCGGCGGTGATAAATCAAAAATCGTTGCCTACTTTTTGGTGGCAAGGACCCGGGGTCCAACCCGACCCTGCTACCCAGTGCGTATGCGTATGCATGCAGTGTTTGCATTGTCGCCGCACAATAAATGCAATTTCATGTTTCAATCGTAAAAAAAGGACAGCGGAGAGAATTAAAGTCACCATGCGAGCCTGCCTGCCTGCTTGCCGCTTGCCTGCTGGTAGTTATGGCAACAACAGTTGTTGCCAAATGAAAAATCAAAATGGCGACGACCAAGTGAAATCATTACGTATACGCAGCGTAGAATTAAAATTCACAGCGTGCCTTGTGATTTTTATGCACGCGCGTTGCCGCGTCTCCTCCTTCTCCTGGGCACTTTCGGCTCTGTTCTTTTTTCCACATTTTATGGCCATTAAATCAAAGTACAAATAAAAGAAAGTAAATAAAAATGTTCGTTACAGCCTTAATAGGTGGCCGGGTGTAGTGTTTCTCGGGCACGGGGACGGGAGGGGTTGGTGCGTGGCCTTTTGGTTTCAAATGAAAAGCTGAAATCTTGTCATAAAAATGCGCGAATTCGCAAAGTGCACTTTATGCGCAACGTTTGTGACCAACACTCGAACGTAATGAAAGGTCGTTCCATGGGGAGAACTGCATAAAGTAAAATAAGTGAATAAAACGAAGCGTTGTAGCTGTACATATAGACGAACAGAGATAGTGAAAGACTCAAGCTCTATTTAATCCTCAAGGGAATTAATAAGTGTATAAGTGGGTTCCGGAATAGCTTCTCTGGAATAACAACTAGCAGCGGTCTTTTTATTGCATTTAAATACAGCCATTTTCCACTGGCAATTCCCTCTTAATTAGACTTCAATATTTAGACCAGCAGCAGCAATAAACACTACGAAATATGTTGCATAATTTGGTTGGAATGACGCACAAAGCCAACAAAAAATAATTTGACGGTAATTCGCATAAAATTTTAAACATTTACATATTTTTGCCAACCCACACATGAGCAAAAGCATGCTTTGGATGAGTTTTAGTTGCAGCAGCAGTCCGCTCGGCTGCATTAATTGCTTTTTCGTTAAAATATTTTCCGGCTAAGAAGGGTCGGCTGATGGCTGATGGCAGATGGGTTTTGGGTTATATTTTTTTTGTCGGGGCAAGGGATGTGTTGAAACTATGCATTTCGTATGCAAATGCAAATTTAATGAGCTTTAACTCGATGCCATGCATGTGCGGGTGTTAATTTTGCGTGTGTGCCTGTGTCTGTGTCTGTGTCCGTGTCGGAGTGTGTGCGATTATAATGCTGGGAAAAATATTTTGTTAATTTTTAATTTTAATTGCAGTCGCTTGTTTGAAACTTTATTTTAATTATTTATTTTGTGCTGGCGCGCTGAATTTTGCATAATTATGTACTAGCCAGGACTGTCAACATGGCAACATTTTCGCAATGAAAATAAGCATTTCATTATTTATTTGTCAAATACAGAATTGTCGAGTTCGATTCGCTCTGATTGCAGCTATTTGCGGGGGCTGTGGTGTGGGAGGACATCGCTTTTTTTTTTGGTAGTCGTGACGGCACATCAATTAAACTAATTGTGCATTTAAATTGGCAAATTATTGCCCGATCCTTAATCATAAATTATTTATGCAATCAATTTGCATAAAGTCAAATAAGCCGTCGAACATGGTCCCTGTTTGTCCTTTGCCACTGCACCCGCTGGGCCGACAGCGACTCCACATAACATTTAAATTGTTGTGTGTCCTTAGTACTTATATCCTTCTGGCTGCGCGTCATTTGAGATTGGTCTTTGGTTTGCATCTGCTAACGCTTTTATTTTAATTTGCGGTCAGCAGCTCCCAGTGGGGCAAAACCAATTAAGTGGGCTCTAGAGCTCTAAAGCTGGCTTTTTCTAGGCGTGTGCAGGAACGGCTTCCAATTGAAAGCCATGTGCGAAATTTAAACATTTTTCACCATGCATTTTTTTTAGAGGCACTCTTCGGTTGTCAGTGCTCCTCGCCATGGCTGGCCTTTTCGGTTCCTGGTCTGTTTCGGTTTTTGTATGCTTTCTGCTAACTTTGTGCAAATTTAATTAAATTCTTCAGCCCTTTGAGCCGCAGGGATGCACCCTTAACGCATAATTTGTCTCTCAGTTGCGGTGCTGCTGGACTGCTGGCTGCCACTGCAGCTGCAACTAAGATCGAAAAATGTATTCCAGCGAGCATATATTGCTGGGGAGTGTTGCATACTGCTTGGGGCAGCGTTTGCAGGGAAAACAATTCCCGAAATACGAAAATTCCACTGATAGTATTGAAGTCTTAGCTCGATTTGCTTCAAAATCTGTTAAAACAATGTATTTCTAGCTCCAAATAAACATACATAGCTGCCTATGTAGTTTATTTTTCTAAGAATTCAAATTTTGATTCCCAAATTGAATTGCAAGCAATACAAGCAGAGTTCTCCTTTGTATTTATTTGCATTACTATTTTTACCAAGCTTTTTTTTATTTATTTCCTACTCAGTTTGCATTAGAATCGAATATAAAAATAATATTTAAGTTAGAAATCAGACAAAGCTTAACATACAATATGTCGTATGATTTTAAGTTAGCTTTGATATGTAAAATCATTTGTATCTCCACTTTTCCAGTGTTTTGGGGCTTCTGGGTGGCAACAGGAAGCTAGAGGATTGTGGGTGTTACTGGCAACAGAAGTGTATTAATAGTAGGAGCCCAGGCATAAAGCCTCTCAGCCATTTTTTGTTCACTTTGTTTTAGTGGCGTTGAAAATGTTTTAAAAGTGTTTTTCCTTATGCAACACCAATGACAAAGTGTTTGTGGCGTATACGTATTTTTTTATGCTCCTGCTAGAGCTCCTGCAGACATTTAAAAAAAATGGCTGTCACAATGCATTTTCGCATTTTGCATTTGCCAAAAGGGAGGGAGGGGTAGGGTAAAGCCGAGGGCGGTTTCGGGGGCAGAAGGTGGCAATAAAAAAGTAACAACAAGTGCCAAGAACGTGTGTGTGGTTGTGCGACTGACAGTGAGTGATAAAAGTTATGAACTCTCTGGGAAAAGCGCTGAAAATTTTAGAAGCGTTGTGTGTGCGTTTTTTTCAAGTGCTTTTTGTGTTTGATCACCGAAGTTTTTAGTGCTTCAGAGCGCTGCACTTTTGGGAAAATAATTGCGGTTTCCATTTCAGTAATTTTTTGTTTGTCCATTTCCTTGGGCGTTCCCGAAACGTATTTATTTAATGCAATTTATTTATATTTGCAGAGAGCTTTATGCTCAATTAAACAGAAAACCGCTAGAAAATCGAGAAAAAAACCCAAAAACTAAATGAAAACTGAGCTCAATTGAATGCTGTAATAATTAATGATATATAAATAAATGGAAGACAAGGGACTTTTTCTATATGCTATGTTAGTTTTATAGTTTCGCTGGCTCCTTTCACCCGCATAATTTATAATTTTTTAATGAATATTTATAAGCATAGCTAGCAGAGCAGTAACAATATTTATTTTCACTTACCTTCCGCTGAATTGTCCTTGCTTGCGTAGGGAGGGCTAGTGTCCTTATCCTTTTTGCACCCCGCTCGGCGTGTCTACAGATGCAGCTCCAGTTGGTTGTACATTTTTAATGTGTTTTTAAGTAATTTACTGCAAAAAAGCGTGAAAAATATGCAAATTAGTAAGTAAGAGGAAAGGCGATGAATGGCATTCTTATTAGCATTCCAAATGAGTGGCGGCGTTAGAGGGCGGGGCCATTTCTCCAGCGACTTTTCAACTTTTCAGCCAGCTAGACAAGTGCCGGCACACACATATGTGTGTGTGTGTGTATGTGTGTGGGGATGGCGCTGTCATTATGACACTAATTATGTCATACATATGCAAAAGTAGCAAACAACCATGTCCGTGTGGAGTGTGTGTGCCCACGACACGTGTGTGTAAGCCACTTAAATTTCAACACATACGTAATGCCTATTCATGAGACATCCCTCCTGACACGGGGGATGTGTGTATGCTTAATTTAATTAAGCTGGCTGTTACTTAGAATTCGCAATGCAGGCCATAACCGCAAACAATTTGCAAGTCAAGAGCGTATAATGCAGACGAGAGACGAGTGGCAGCCAAAGGATGGCGGAGGAGCTGCTGCATCCTGGCAAGTTGACATGAATCACTCCGAACTGGGAGACGGCTGCAGAAACGCCAAAAAGAATATTCAAATTTCCAGAATAATATTATTCAATTTGGTTTTGCATTTTCGCCCAATCGAATCAAATGCAAAAAGCTCTCTTGTTTGGTTACAAAACTGTTGCAAGAAAATAATTAAGAACTAAGTCCGGATTGCAAATAAATAACAAATTTCAAACCCACCAACTCGGTGCCCAGGGAAAGGTCAGGCCATGTCCTGTAATTCGGTTATGTCCCGCCCGAGATGTAAAAGCGGGAAGGAGGGAAATAAACTTGGCAAATCTGCATATGTGAATATATTTTCTGGCCGAGCCATAAATAAGGAAACATCTTTGTGTTTCTTTGTTTATTTTGTATGCATGGCCAGCTCTTCCTCACTAAATTCATCAGCTCATCTCCGCCTGTCCGTCCGATGTGTCCGTCCGCTGTCTCTCTTTCTCTTATTGTGTTATTTTATTCTGAGGCCCAAAAATTTCTAATTGCTCGCCGCATACAAATTGCCAGTTATCTAAACTGACAACTCCTGGAGAATTTGTAATTCAATTGCCATTTTGTGAGCGAGCAAGGATTACCAGCCAAGAATTGTATGAATACGAAATTTGTTATTTTTCCCCAAATATTTATTTGACTTTCGATTTGTTCACTATTTCGAATCGCATGTTTAGCACGGATTATCGAAGCACTTTACTCACACAAACATATTTTTATGGATCGATAGTTGTGGCAATTTATTGAGATGCTGCACGGCAAAATATATAATTAAATGTATACATTTTGTGGAAATAATAAAGATTAAAAATACATTTCTAGGTGTAATGTAAAAGAAATGTTTTATGAAAGAGTTGCAGAAACACGTGTATCGATATTTATCGATTTTAAATCATTGTTAACGCATATAAACATCGAAAACTACATTTTAGGGAGATAATAAAGATTAAAAATGTATTTCTAGGTGTAATATAAAATAAATGTTTTATGAAAGATTCGCAGAAACATGTATATCGATATTTATCGATTTCAAATCGTTGTTTGCTTATATAAACATCGGAAACTTTGATTAAGTTTCTGATATATTTTATGGCCTTCTTTTTAGGCACCAAAAGTATTGCTTTCAGATAAGCCTGGTAAAACATCATAAATTGTAGTTATTTAGAAAGATTGCTCTTTTTTAACATAATGATAAAGTCAGCTTAAAGTAGGTATAGGATAAGAATACATTTTCTTTTGGTGCACATCTTGAAAAGCAAACATCTTCGGTTTGTATATTGTTCTGCTCGTTTCTTTAAATTGCTGCGATAAATGCGAGCACTGTGTTATCTGCTATCTACTATCTGGTATCTGGTATCCGCATGTATCGCGTTTATTGCAGATATATATCTGCTAATTTGCATGGGCTGAAAACCGCAATCCCTTGCCAGCCACATAATGTTCCTGCATTCGTATTCAGCCAAGCATGCGGTAACATGCATTCAGCACAAACAACTCCCCCAGCCAACTGTCTGTCCGTCCGTCTGTCCGTCTGTCCGTCTGTCAGCTCTGTCTGGCTGCATTTTCATATTGAAAATCACTGAAGTGGCAGACCAGAGCTCCTCCCCAACCCCCGGCGGCACCCGTGGAGCGCGTTTTGTGTGGCAATTTCGGTTCTCTTACTTTGGCGAATGAAAGATTATGAAAAAAAGAGCCGAGCGCATTTTAATTTTAATAGACATGGGCTGGAGCTCAGATCAACAGGAGGAGGAGCGGCGGGTGCCTGGCTTCCGTGGATGCTGCTGGCATAATGAGCCCTGCTTAGGGCAGGCAGCTCTCAATGGATGTTAATAAAAGTATGGCATGCATAATTTTTATTGCCCTCCCACTCCCTCGAGCGGCCCTTTAGCCGTGTCTTGCTTTTTGTTTAAATAATGAAATGTGCAAATGTGTTGCCAGGTTGCCAGGCACACACAAAGCATATGCATATGGAGATACAGACGTGGATACATTCTGCACAGGGAACAAAATGTAGATACGTTTTTATATATTCAGTTCTCTGGGTAATTTCTAACATATTTAATATAATAAAACTTATTTCTTGTAGGGGAGAAAGCGTAGGAGCAGTGGCCATCATTATCTGACAGCAATAAATTGGAAATCTAGCCAGGAGAGAGAAATGCAGCTAATACTCTCGCCCCGGGGGCTATAAATGTCTGGCTATTTATTTTATTACTCTCATAAATGTCAGCAGCTTATTTTCTGAAGATAGCAGTAAAAATTTCGTTCTGTGCACTTGTAGATAGAGTCTGCATATGTGCATTTCTGGCTCTCTGGCTGTGTTTGTATCTTATGGATGCACGCGCGCCCTGCTTTTTTACATAATTACATCGCTCCCCTTTGCTGCCTTTGTTTTTTGTTTAGTTGCTAATTTATTTGTGTATGCATTTGGGTCTGCCATGGGTTTTCATTCATGCTCTGCATTCAGACACGGGGCTCCAGTCTTCTTTTGTATGCATTTTTGAGCAATTTTTAGCCTTTGTTGAGCGCATTTAGAATGTATCTGGCCGTCTTTGTTGGCTCTGCAATTGTAATTACTTCAATTGCAACTCCCCTTGGTATCTCTTACACATGTTTCATGGGCATAATTCGCGCTTCGCTGGCCAAGTTGTTGCCGGCTCTGGTTTTGGCTCGGTTGGGGGAAAGAAAGAAAGGCTTTTTGAACGCGGCAGAAACGATTCATTTCACAGCAGTGTGTGCCCTGCTTCAGTTTCCAGTGGCTGGCACTTTCTAAGCTTCCTCCCCGCTTCTCATTAGAGCCATAGTTGGCACAAAGTTCTGCTGTTCTGCTGTTCTTTATGCTGTTGTGGTGCCTGTTTTTTACCGTTGGCTGCGGCCAAAGCGGCTATGGCTTCGATTTCCCATTATGCCAAAGGTAGGTAGGTAGGAAAGCAATAAGGAAAACTAGTTCTTCCACCGGGGCTCCCTCGCTTTTGGTTTTCTTTTCTAATCACGTTTGCCAACCGCAGCCGGCGCATTGAACCAGGAAAGTAGATTTATGCATTGTTCTAGGTGTTGCAGCTCCGTGGTTCTTGTGGCCGCTGTGCAGCGTGTTAATTACCAGACTTTGTCTGGAAAGTCGGAGGCAGGCGAGTCGCATGCATTAACCACCGCAAAGTTCCCTGGGAAGTTCTGCCCACCTTTCTTCTCTTCCTTTTTTTTTGCCCAAGAATTGCCTTTCTTCCCGCACGCATAAATCATTTTTTATTAGCTTTAGCACACGGTGAGCTGGAGCTGGGGCTGGAGGAGCTCGGATTTCACAAGACCTCCAAAAAATTGTATTCGACTTTAGCCTCAGCCGTTGTGATTTCACTCTTTATGCTTTGCATGTTCAGCTTTAATTGAAATATACGACTGACCCCAAAAACACAGAGAAACAGAGAGTAGGAATCGCATTCCATTCCTCACAGCACGCAAAGGATCATGCACATATAGTATATGCTGTATACACAAGTATATTACTCTTGACCTTTGGCCAAATAAACTTATTCTTACAAGAGCTCCTCTGCACTGAACCTTGAAAAAATGTTGTGTGCTTTCTCTTAACCTACTTGCCCCAAAAAATTCCCCCAAAATGCCGAGTGAAGGATATAAACAAAAAAATCTTTCACTTTTGCTGCCTGGCTCTTCAGTTCGTTTTTATTTTCATTTCCTTCCGTTTCGTTCCGTTTTTTGTAATCAACAAAGTTCAGCGCTGGCATATAAATATTTGCATGGCCGGGACCCCAAAGGAAGTTCAAACAAGAAGAAGAGGGCCTACTTGCCGCGCACTTATTATTATATACCGCCAACAACAACAGCTCTGACAACTCCATGGAAACAACAATAACAACAACAATAGGTTCGGGGCTTCTGACGCGTAAATGTGCGAAAGCTTTAAATTAAAAGTGGAGGCTGCTGCTGGTTGGTGGGTGGTGGGTGGTGGATGGTGCTGGCTCACTACTGCGGCTTGTTGTGTCAGCTGTCTTCGTCTGGACTTCATTTTATGCGCTGACAATTTCTCATTATTAAAATTACAGCAGCCCGACAGCAGCAGCAGGAGAAAAAGAAAGTGCAGAACAATGGGGAAGTTTGACCTTTGGGAAGGCGAAGGCTAGGTACACTATGAATTTTTGGAGGAATAATATTATTAGACAATTTAATAACAGCAGATTATTGGAGGAAAAATTAATTAGAAATAAAAAGCGCTCATATATATGCATTTTTGAGTCGGCAATTTAATACCCTAATTTTTTGGACAACGCAGACTAAAAAATATCCATAATTAAGCCAAAACTGCATTAATTTCAATTCGGAAAACTTTTCCATGTTGGTTTTTATTTGGGTAATTAATCTGCATATTTAGTTTGGAAATACAAAAAAAATAATTTTTTGCCAATTTTTGACAATTTTAATGATGTAACCCCTTATAAAATGTTGAAAAAAATAGCAAAAATTTTATTTTTAATTTTATTAGATAGTTTATGCTTAAATAATTGGTATTTTAAAGGCGAATCGGAAAATGTACGGCATTTTTCTTTAACTTAATTATTTTCCAAATTATGCTCTCAAGAAGTCTCAAATATTCGCATTTTTGAATCGGCAATTTAATACCCTAATTTCTTCAGCCAAATGAGTACTGATGAATTGTATACTATGATCTTATCTTCGCGTGGATTTATGTGGCTTAAGTCAGCCAACAAGACTTCGAGACATTTTTAGTTCTTAAGAAGAAAGAAATTTCACGCATTAATTAAGAAAAAATCAAGCTGAAACTTGTTGAATGTTTTTCCTTTCTACTTTTAGTAAATAGCCAAAGTCTCTTGTGTTTCGTAGACCAACAATTACCAAGATTGTAAGAACCGTAGCAAAGGGTATTTAAACCGGAAGAAGCTGGGACGAAACAGCAAATTGTCCGCAGCTGTGTTAATGTGAAAATTATTTCACTCAGGCAGCTGGCCTTTTGAGCGAGCTGCTTTCATGTTTGTACACTTGCAGTCGTCGAACAGTTCGGATCAAATGGAATATTCCCTTTCGATTCGATCAGATGTGCTCATTAGCGCCTCTTTGGCCACCAGATCATCCTGGACATGGAGCAACGCAGTGAATCCAGTATGCTTTGGTCTGTCAGCCGCGCGTCATTTGGCTGGCATATTTGTGTTGGTTGTATAAATCAGCGGTCGCATGTCATTAACTTGCGATAAATCTGTCATAAACAATGCAACACATAAATTGCCGTCAATGGAAGGCTCGGGGTGCTGCCTGATGGGTGGTAATGGGTGCCATCTGAAACGGAGGCGTGGCACTCATCATCAGGGCGAACAATGTCGAAATGCAAATCAGGAGAGAGTACACTCCGGGTCTGAGTGGGTGGTTGGGCTGCCTGGGCTTGGGTAGCTCGCCGGAAGTGGCATGAATGGGAGGGTGGACTTTTAGTCGCTGTCGCGGAAACAGCACAGCGGGCGACATTATGATGTTGACGAAACAAAGGATCGTTTGTTGGCCTCTGTTTGTCCGTCAGCGGTGTCCGTCTGTGTGTGCGTGGTGTTAATGCTGTTGAAATTAAAGCGACTTTAAATTGGTACACCAAACTTGTTGTTCTAGCAACCACTGCTCCAACCAAGAATGAAAATGCATTTGTGTGTGCAAACTACAATTTTTGGTTGCCCCAGCCAAACTATTCGTGACTTTAATAACTTTATTTTTATGACTACACCACCGAAAAATATAAAATCACCGGGCAAATGCACTTAACAAATTGCAACGCAGTTAAAATTACAAACTGCAAAGTATTTGGCAACAGCAAATGCAATTTCGTAACAAAAGTCTTTTGCACCCAAACCGTAGAACAGAGCAGGGGGCCATAAACATGCAAGGGCTCCGAAGGCAGGGGCGTAGTTTAGAGGAGGTTTTTAAGTGCATATCTGTGAATTTTATCGGAGAAATTCGGAGTGCACTAAGAGCTTAAAATAAACTTCTGTGTTTATACAACAGTTTTTATTGGAAGCTAAGGTACTTCTTGAATATTAAAATATATGCATATTGAAGTAATATAATAATTAACCCCCCAAGAACCCCTTTCTAAGCACCTGCGTTCCTTTGGCGATACCAATCTGAGGAATGACGTGGGCTAAAACGCTTCAATTACAGAGGAGTTGTTTTGTTGAGTGCAAGACCCTGCGGTTTGCTTGGAGCCTAGGTTGTTTTTGCAGTTCTCTGGCCGCTGCATTGACATGTAAATGACCTTTAATTGATGGGCTCGTGTGCGGCTTGATTGAGTGCTGGCGGGCGGGACGAAGGGGTAAAGGGTAAGGGTAGCCGCGGGCAAAGACTCCTCCAAAGAACTCGCACATGGTAATTTGCATTTTGAAACTGCCGCAACTTTTGCAACTCTGTGTGGTGGCATCGCCTTGGAAGCCCGTCCATCAGTCGCCGTGTCCTTTTTGGCCATTTTGCCGCCTGCTTGCCTGCTTGTCTGTCTGTCAGTCTGGCTGGCTGGCTGGTAAAATATTTATGTTGCTTCCACCCAACTGATTGCGGCGAAAAAGCGCAGCTCGGCGAAATGAGAATTTATCGCAAACACATAAAAAATCCGAAGAGAGAGAGGCAGAGGGAGAGTGAGTGTGGTGTGTGTGTTAATGGCTTTTTCGTGTCGATGTATGGGTTAAAGCGGAACGGTCTAGCCGTCTCTGTCGCACGCCTGCACTTCCGCCGGAAGTTTGCATGTTCCTATATCATTCGCAAGAATCTGAAGCGCGCTTAAAAAAGCTGAAAGGCAAACGCAGTCAGTCCGTCGCCCCGAAAGGTTACCGCCATTATAGCGTTTTATTTATGAGCCACACACACTCACACACACACACGCATACACACACCTGTCTGTTGTGAATTGTGTGTGCGACCAACGGTAATTGCGCCGTCCTCCATCGCTTGGCCCGCTGGCCCTCAAAGTCGATAACATGTCATTTGAGCGTCGCTAATGTCTTCATTTATTTTTAGCATGCCGCGCCTCGACTCTCCGCTTTTGGCTCGTCCAGTTTGGCCCAAACGAGCTGTTTGTTTAGATAAAAGTTTGCTTTTGGCTTCCGACCCGCCGACCATCCTCGCAGTGCTCCTCCATCTGCTACTCCTGCTCCTGCTCTTACTCCTGCTCCGTGTGTGTCGGCCATAATTGGACACGAGCTGGGGCCTTGTTTACACATGCATTTTATAGACGCTTTTAACGTGCCAATTTTGTGTCTCTGCCGCTGCGTTTTGGCCGATTTCCGGGTTAATGTGCGGCCAGAAATCGCCTCAGTTCGGTACATTTTCCGCCAAAAACTCAACCTCCAAACCCCAAGGCACAACTTCATTCGGTTGAGGTGGAAAATTCGTTAGATTTCTGCACAAAGAAAATATGTTTAAAGCTGTTTTTTATATACTTAATAGGAATTTATTTAAATATAGCTTCTTTCTAAACAAAACTTTTCAAGAAAATTATCTATATACTATAATATTATATATATATTAGTATATAACTTGCTGATGTGAATACTCTGCTTCTCTTTCTGGTTATTAGGAGCAGCATAATGTGCCATATATGACACAACCGACTCACATCCGAAGTTTTGCCCCAAACAACAACTAAGGACAATTGTCACGCACGCAAGTGTCCTTGGATGCGGAAAAATTGGGGAGGAAAATGGAGGCTCACGCAATGGCCACGTCCGCTGGCGTCCGAGCCAGCATAATGAAGAATGGCTTCTGAACGTTTTAATGCCCCATAAGTCCTTCGGAGCAGCCAGAAATGCTCTTTTGATGGACGAGAGTCAAACTTGGCTAATTTCTCAATCAACGAATGGCGCTCTAATTGCGCATTAGGGCGAAAAAGGAGACGGGGCGGTATGATGGAGCTGGAAGCCATTTGAGAAGTAATCAAAAATCCGCATCAAAGTTATGCGAGTTTGCCAAGTTCCGCTGAATGCCATGTATATGTATATATATGGATTTTTTCCCGTTGGTACCGCGTCGCTTATGCAGGAATCCATAAAAAGTAACTCAACTCGCATGCAAATAAAGGATTCGAGAGAGCGAAAAACGGAAGGGCGAAAGGAAACGTGAGTGCCACAAAAGATGCGCCACCCCGACGGCAGGCAGTCACTTAACCCTTTCTCGCCCCACAACCAGAGCCAGTCTCTTTCCCTTAACACCTCCGAGCGCCGGCTTGCTCCTCACTCAACTCCGCAAAGCCGCAGTAATGACAGTTCAAAAGGGCAACAAAGTACTAAAAATAGTGGAAATTACCGCAGGATATTCAAATTTCCACATTGCGGAGGGGCATACATACATTTGAAGCGATGGAGTGCGGCGGCGGCGGCGGCGGGTGTGGCACATGGCATGCCAGGGAAGTTGCGCCATTATAAACCTCGAATCCTCCGAAGGAGCAAGGAGTGAATGCAAGTGGAGAAAGCAGAGTTCTAGCTCCTGTACTGGCCAACTGTGCAGACACAGGACCCGGGACCCGGGCGGGCACTGCTCTGCTCCTGCCTGTGTTTTTGGCCTTTGGCATGTGGCAGCGATAAGAATCGAATCCTTTTTGCATCGCATGTTAACACATGCAAATTGAAATGTCTAAATCATTCACCCACACACACACACACACACACAGCGGACTCCACCTCGGTGGCAATGAACGCGAAAAACACGGGCGAAGAATGCCGAATGGCGAGGCAGAAATGCAGAATGCCTTAAATTGCATTTTAATTGCTACCCCAAAGCTTTGCCGGCTCTCTAGTGGCTAAAGGAGTGCCGGATAGCAATCGGGTCTAATACATTTTGACGTGCCACTAACCCACTGGGACTGTGGCGGTGGTGGAACTATTTTATGGGGGTTATTGTTTCAAGAAGAGGTTTCTTAGATCTTTGACTTGTACTTATTTGAATATGCGTTAATCACTTTGAATATTTATTTATTAAATTAAGATTATTTAGCAATCTTTAGCAAAGTTAGTACATTTTAATCACATTTTAATTGGAATTTCTGAAACCAAGTTCAGTTTTAAAGTTATGCATACTGATCTAATGCCTTCAAATATTTTGAATTCCCATTCCTTGCCATATTTCCTTTGGGTCTGGGATTTATTTAACTCCCCCCTAAATTCCCGCCGCTGCACACCACCACGGAGGGTATTGCTTAGGCAACATTTAGTGGCTTTTGTGGCTTACCGTCGCCGAGCCATGTAAAGTGCCGCGCGAATGAAATGAAATACTTGCGGTATTGGCCACACTAAACCCTGGGCTGCCTGCCAGCCGCCCACCCTTCGGCCACACTACTCGCCATCCACACTCACTCCCCCGATGCAGGCATATAATTAATTATTGTCGCAACATCATTAATCAGGCTATGCCAGGACATCGTTTATATCCTGGATAGCCTGGCGTCTCTCTCTCGACCCGATTGTCTGTCTCTGTCGCCTGTTTATTTATCTGTTGACGTTGCTGTGTGTAAGTGTCTGTGGCAGATTATGGTCACACTGCGCGTAAACCTCAAACAAGCACTTAAACGCATAGAGTGGGCCAAGAGCGGGCCACAGCGAGTTAACCAACTGACTGATGACTGTCGTCATGTGCGTGCGAGCGACCTTCGCCCACGCCCACGCCCGCTCCCACACCCACTTGCCACCCACCCACGTCACTCAGAATACCCTGTGTATGTTCTAGGGAAAATGAAAAATGATCTTTTTAATATGCAACTCGAAATGTTGAAGCAACCAAGTGACAAGCGTAGTGAGTAAAAGTGTCAAACTGGTTAATGCCTTTTGCCATTTAGATTTATGCCCGACTTAAATGCGATTAGCAAGTTAAGCGGTATTACGGTATTGTCATCTGATGGCGCATTATTTTACTAACGGCCACATTAAGCACTGTCTGTTGCTGATGGTTAATTAAAATTATTAAAATTGCATGTCGCTCTGCTTTGGTCATTATGAAAATTAATTGGCTGAACCCAATTGAAAGCATTTGATAATAAATACTGATACTGAAATATGCAAAGAGGAATAAAGTCCACATTATCGTTGCTGTTTTTATCACTATCATTACTATTATTATTATTATTATGGCCATCTTTTTGGGGGGCCACTCCATTAACATAACAGTAATGGCGCTGATGATGTTGACAATGCTCCTGATTCTGGTCACTGGGCCTGGTCTCTGGTTTCTCTGCTGCGGCTGTTTAACTCTGCAGTACGGCATTAAGTATTTAATTGCCGGCTGCATTTACCAATAATTTTACACAAAGGACCCGGCGACACGGGCGATTAATTAAGAAGAATATGCATAGTCACAGACAAAGGATGCCTGCACTGGCGGCAGCCGCAAATACAAATGTATTAAAATTAATGAAATGAAATGTTGTGTTTATACAAATGATAAAATATTTATTAATTCACCGTCGCGACACATGTCAACACCTGTTCGGGGCGTGGTCCCTTTGCCGTTGGGCGTAACTGTAATTGTTTCTCAACAGGCTGTCGCAGGACATGGACGAGGACAAGGACGTGCATGTGACAGCCGGCGGGCGGTGACAGTGCCAGTGGCGGAGGCGGAAAGGGAAAGGGCCACCCACAGAGGTGGCCAGAAAAATCAATTTCCCTGTTGACCAAAGCCAGGCATAAATATTTCATAAAATCAAAAATAAGGCAATGGTTAGTCCAGGGAGCAGACCGCAGAGCGAGACACCGAAAGAGAGTGGAGAATGAAAGACAAACAATTTCCCTGTAGGGGCTGAAAGGGACCAGGAACCAGGAACCAGGACAGGTCCTGCATCCGATACCCTGGCAAAAGTTATTATTAAAAGTATGAATAACGAAAAGGGGTGGATGCCAAGCAATTGAAAATCAGCGCAAAGTCAAACGAAATAAAAATCCATAAAATCAGATTTCCAATATCGACAAACAGATAGATGGACACCCAAGGCTCTCTGGGCTGAGCACACACACTCTGACTACTGCTGCTGCCAGAGTCCAATGCCAACATCCTGATCCTGGCCAGGATATAAGCGCCCTCCTGGCCACGTTGAGGCGTGGAAGAGGAAGCCAGGAGAAACTCGAACTCGCTTCCCTTTGCATTTCATTCGGAATTGCATTTCATTTCGAGTTGTTTATCGATGGAAACGCAGCGACGACGGTAACTGGGCGAGGACGTCACCTTCGGGTCCTTCCCGGAATATGGACCGTAAATCATGGCGAATTGCTTCAGATGGCAGTGGCCCAACCCCTCTATATCCGGGTGTAATTTATGTGCGTGTGGGCGGAATCCGCCCCACCGTAAGTGTAATAATAATAATGGCTTAATGATTATGTTTGTCATAAGCGGCCCTCCTGCCAGCCACCAAGCCGGATTACGTTTTATGAAGTGCCGCAGGTCAGGCTCTCGGGGTCTCGGCTTCGCCCAGGCACCGGGATTTGTCAACACCCCTTTCAATCTGGCATGCTTGGGTTTCATAAAAAGTGAATTTATATGGCACTCGGATCATTTTGCTGGAAAGCTGTTGTTCCCATTCCCTGCCCCCCATTTTGGATCAATAATTTGACGACGCTGGCCCAGGCATCTGTGGCCATTGCCTGATTTTATCCTGTTTATTTGCGTGCGGAAATGAACACATGAAGGCGAATACGAATAGCAAACATAGAAACGCAATTACGCCCACTTCCTGCGCTGCGGCGAGTTCCAAGTTGGTTCTATGCCGAATCCCTCCCTCATTTCGGTTTAATAAATACTTAACGCACTGCGCCGTGCTGATTCCAGCGTATCGACAAATCATCAGGGGTGGCACCACAGAGGGGGCACAGCCCCATAAAAGAAATGTCATAATACATATTACAAATATAATAAAGTGCCCGAGGAGCCGCGCACACGCATCGCAGGCCGGGGGGGTGAGGAACGTAAACAATTGTGTGCCAGCGCGAATGCTCGCTCCGCTACATACAGGACCGCTGGGTAAGGACCTCCTGTCACAGCTTAGCAACGCAACTGACAATCACAGCGGCTTATAGGAGAGCCAACTGCCATTGCCAGACGCTGCCTCGAGTGGGGCTAAAGCGATGCTTAAATATAACAACAGCAGCAGCGGCAGCAGCAGCGAAATATATATGGCTGGAATGCTAGAATGCTGCCGCTGATGAGCTTTGCGCGCAGCAACGCGGCGTATGTGTGATGCGTATACGTAATTTGTTATCATCGCCACCGCCGGCTGCCAGATTCAGGATAATAATTTCAGCCTGTCGTCTGTTTAATATTTTTCGCGCCTAATGAAAAATACACGCCCTGGCGGGGTGCTATGGGTCCTCTGGGGGTCTATGAACTGCTAAACCTTCTCGAGTCCTCTCCTGCCATACTCGTATCATTTGTCACGACTCCACACACACACACACACCCATGTGATTATGCGACATTTCCTTTTTTTATTAAGGGAGGTCCTGGTCCTGATATTTTCTTTTGCTTTCCTTTTTTTCGCATGCGTGAGCGTGTGTTTGCTAATGCGTTGCCAGGATCTGAGCTGTTAGTGCAGCTTTTAGCAGTTGGCCGGGTGCTGATAGCAGATAAGCATTTGATGAGCTTTAATGCGAAATCGGAACAGAAGTCTCTAAGCCTCTTAGAATAAGTAATTTGTCGGGGGCCTGGCAATTAGCGTGCAATCTGCTTAAACACTAAATCGCTTAAACTTTTGATGTTCTTATTTATAGAGATTTCTTTGCAGTTTTTCCGCTTCGTTCATTTTGCAAATTTATGAATAAATATAATACTTCCAGCCGCTTCAGCGTTTGCATCTGCAATTCTAGTAACGGACAAACTCCCGCGAGTTGCATTTCAGCGGCTTTCCAACTTTCCGGCTCAACGTGCGGGGGTAAAAGTTGTGCGTAAATAAAGGATATAAAATTCACATGCGACTCCCAACCAAACAGAAAAGTTTTCGCCCGAAAAAAATACACAGCGAAAGGAAGGCTATGGTTACATATGTATGGCATAAATACGAGCCGTGGCGAAATAAATATTCAAAAAAACTTTGACACGCAGCCATGAATGAAATGTATTTGTTTTTAATACCTTTCCGAAACAGAGAACCATATGGGCTTAAAAAAGACATGAGGGGCGAGGGGAATGGTATTCAGGGGCACACATTTGTATGTGGCAGCAGGCGCTCCTTATCAGCTTTGATATAGTTCAAATGAATATCGAACAGGATGTTCAGAATACTTCACAAACGAATAAATGAATACAATGAGGATAAAACAAATTGAAATTGGTATTTATATGATTTTACAAGGGTTTCGTCAAAAGAAATAATAAAATAAATCTAAAGAGTGACACATCAAATGATGTTAAAGTCAAACTCCTGCTGGCAGGGTCACTGAGAAGATTTTTCTGTGACTGAATATGAAAAATAAAAAATAATAATAAATGAAAACATATATATATTGAGCTGAACTAGTAGTCAGTATAGAAAAGATTATAAAACTGTAAGGTCAAGGGCAAAAATAAATCTTGAAAATGCATTCGGTTCTATAATACTTGTAAAAACCTCTATTTAATAACTTTAAAACATATTCAGTTCGATGTCACTGCATTCAATTCAAAATATTTAATTGTTTAGTTAATACATATTTTCTTAACTTCTCTTTATTTATTTCCTTTGAGAACATGCAATTTATTCAGTAGTAAAAACAAAGCAAAATGTGACATCTTTAAATCCCAGGCAACAATATTCTCAAGGAACATACAACTAAAATTTAATTACGCAGCCTAGAAAGCTATTTACATGGCCGAGTGGAATAGATGCAAAAATTAATTCTAAATTATGTTGACATTTTAATTGAAAATTCCTTTTGAAATGCAAATAGAAAATCCAAGGAGAAACCAAATTCAATTGCCAACCCAAAGCCAAATCCGCACCCACCCCGAAAATCTAAGTCATGTGAGCGTAGAGTGTGTGTGTGTGTGTGCGAGTGTGTGCTTTTGAATAAATATGAAGTCAAGCTTGAAATTGAGGCAAAACGAAAAGGAGCAGGAAAAAAAAGGCAAGGGCCAGGGAGATGCTGTGTGTAATGTAATAAGGCAGAATTAATAATTTAAAATATAAATTGCCACAAGAGCACATGAGATATTTTAACCACAAGCAATTTAAATATTAAATGAGAATGCGAGCGGGAAATGTAGAGGCGGCCCAGACATGGGGCAGTTGCATGGCCACCGGTTCGGTTCAGTTCGCTCTCCGCCGCAGCCACAAAGCCCGGGCAAACCTTGAGCCCTGACTTCCTTCTTCTGTCTGTTGTCGATGTTTGTTGTATCCATTTCCTTGCCACCAACATCCAACATCCAGCATTCACCTCATCCTCGTCCTCCTGCTCATCCTCATTCTCAGCTCGATCTCCATGCTGCTCCTCTGCTCCTTCTGTGTGTGCGCACGTCAAGTCAAATAAATTTAATAACGCATACACATACGGCATAAAAACAAACCGACAATGGCCGGGGCTTTAAGGGGCGGCGGATGAAGTTACGCATACGCAGCGTGGCACGGTGCGGCAACCAAAACAGTTGCCATGCCATGTGGACGTGAATGTGGCCATGGGGATGTGGCCCGGGATATGTGAATGTGGCTGGTAACTGCTGCCTCGCAGGCGGTCTCCTTGCCCTCAGATGGCTCTGAAGACGCGCATCAGCGAACCGCAGTGGCGGCGTCTGATAACAATGCAAATTAACACGGCGTATGCGCAATGTTTGTTTGCCTTGCCTTGCTTTCACCATTTTACCTTAGCATATATTTTCGCGCTGGTCCTCGCCCCGTTACGTCTCGTCCGAGCGCATACGCTTTACACTTTAAAGCACTCTTGCAAATTGCTCATAAATACACACCCCGCTGGCTCCCGCTGTGCGCTTTATATACCGTTTATATCTGGTGTGCATCGATTTTTACTGCCTTCTGCGAGACCATTTTTTGGACGGCCATTTTACGAGCCGCTCACAGCTGCCACACATGGTGTATATATATCGTATATATCGTATATATATATTACACATCATTTGGCCGGCGACGATGCGTAAATTATGCTCTAAAGACAAGAAAAGGCATTTTGGGGAATTATCAGCGCAGCCATTAGCTTCCGATAACTGCCCAAAAAGCGTTTGTAACAAATCGATTCCTAAATGGCTGCTCGAGTCAAACTTTCAACTAAAACTCCACAGAGAAAGAAATAATTCGAGACAAGAGCAAGACGCTTAAAATATATTGAGGAGTATGATTAATTTTAGTTTAAAACCATTAAGCAAGTAGGTTTCCTTTAGAAGTATCTCTTTAATACGCAGTTAAATAAATGAATTCAACACTTATTCTTTAATAAATCCACCTCAAATCAAGATCTGAGTTTTCCTAGTGTACTTTCCCATGCCAAGCAAAGATAGTATCTCAATCTATGCCAACGAATGCTAATGAGCTTGGCCATTGAACTCTTCTGTTCCTTTTTTGCCAGCAATTATCAATTGGCCATCGATTATAATCCGAAGAAGTGTGGCCTCCTCAAATGAACAGTCTGTGTGAGTAGCGAAGGCCAAGACCCAGCTAAGAACCAGAAGAACCGCACTCATCCCGCCAAAACGAGCACTCATGAGGCCAAGAGCACTCGTTTATTAACTGCCAGCTACAGCCACACTCGAGTAACTTGGGTTTGTGCGGCTTGCCAGATCATTAATTTCTGGAGAGTGTCAAAAGAGAGTAGCGCGCATTGTATTACATCAAAGGCTCAGGGGATATCGACGTCTGGCGAGCCTGACTTCTGCTGCTCCCCCACCCTCTGGGTGAATCGGAAAGCCATCAATTATAGCCCCCAAAGTCAATTCAATCTAATACAGCCAGATGGCGCATCTTAATCGTCGTTCGCCGTCTCAATTGCTAAATCATGGAGGCAAACTCCAGTTTGTTGGATCTGCTGGATTGCTTACTTATGCATGCACATGTGTGTCATCATGAATATGCGAATGCGAATGCGACTGCGAATGAGATAGCGAGTTGCGCCAATCAACTGTGGCGCCAATCAACTGTGGCCCCAACTGAATCCGGCGCTGACTTCGACTTCCACTCCGAATGTGAAGCTGTGAAACCAGCAGAGATACATCGTATCTGCATCTGCAAAGGCTCTCCAGCAATTGTCTGTGCAATTGGGTGCACAACAAGCGCAAACAATTGTGGGAAAGGTTATTCAAAAGTCATGCGACTAACGCCGCCTGGGAAAATGTAACGAAAAAGAGTTCCAAAAGCTCCAAACTACAAGCCAGGCCAAGCCAAGCCAAAAGCCACGCTTTCGCGGACAGCAGAGCTACAAATTTATTAGCCAGTTTCCCAGTGTCACATCCTTTCACTTTGTCAGTTGACCCGGCCAGTTGACTTTCCCCCGTTTCTGTATGCGCCATAATCAATAATTAAACTCACCTCCGCAATACTGATCAAGATAGACAAGCTAGCTAGCTCACTGTTTGCTTTTGGCTAATGGGATGGGTTGGGTTCTGGGCCCGCCATAAATATCAAGCGTGTCAAATGGGTTTTTATGCGCCAAGTGCAGATACAGAGATGCGGATGCAGATAGAGACGCAGCCAGCAGCTACAGATACAATCTGCCAGCCGTTCGTGTGTACTGCCATATGTGGTGCAAATATTTCATTCATGACGCTTGTAAATCTTCTTTTGATTGCACTTAATACTTGTCACACAACTCGGCCAGGAAAGTAAAAAAAACCAAAGACTCCTTGCAAAGGCATGCGGTGCACAGGCACATAAAAATACCCTGATCCTGGCTCAGGATCCACCACCACATTGGGGCGGAAAAAAAGGCGGCAAGCAAACTAACAAGAAAAACTGCCAACGGTAGGAAGAAAATCATAATAATCCTACATGTTTGCATTCAAATTGAGAATTTCTCATATGCTTCACCTGAATGGGAACACGTATATGTCTTGCCTCATATATGTTTGTCTCCAGTCGCTTATATGTGTGTATACACAGAGACAAACAGGGATCCCACTTGCAGGGAGCCCACTTATTTTTAAGCTTAGTAGAAAAGATTTTGCCATTTGAAGAATGATTTATAATACTTTATTGGTTTGGTTTCACATAGACATTTAGGTTCAAAAATACTTCATTTTTTCGTCTAAATTCTTTTTCCTTAAAAAGAAGCTTGCATAGTTTTGCTTTGGAAAGTATGTAATTCTAGAACCAAATTCAGAAATGAAATAGTTCATTACATATTCTACAAAATGTGCTAATAAAACATGCCTAGCTGACATTTTAATTTCCGTAAAAAATCGTTAAGGTAAATACCCTTTATCTGATATTTTTTGTTCATTTTTATTTGCCTGTATTCAGATTGTTACATGGTTTACATTGCTAGGTTCTTTATTGAACTCTGGTAACTAATTAATTTCAGATGTTTCTTGCTAAAAATGAAACTTGTAAAGCGACTATATAACTTAATAGAATTGCAAATTTCTATATAATAGCTATTAGCATATTCAATCACGTGGCGGGCTTCCCAGGCCACTTAAACCGCAATGATTATTCTTCGTGAGTTGGAAACCTGTTTCAGTTTCTTTCTCTGTACGTGAGTGAGTGTTTCTATCTCCGCTGGTAAATCTCATTTCATTTGTGCACCGTGCAAACAGAGTAGAACCTACAGCACCCATACATGGAGGATGGCTGTCGGAACTGCCTTTCAGCTCTGCCAGTTAAAAATCATGTTTTTCAATGCTGAAGATTTTGGCTATCAGCAAAACCGAGCCGCAGGATAGGGGTCCTTGCTGGCGGCGGTGGGGTGGGAGAGACACCTTTTACCGCAATTTATCGTGTGGTGAATCTGAAATCCCCTTTATCACACTCCGGCATGCAAATATGCCGGGGAATGTGTTTGCCGCGCCTCTGTTACCTTTTCCCCCTGCGTTGGCATGGCGATTCAAGGCATTATCCTTGGCGGCGCGCCTGGCGTTGTAAAACAAGAATTATGTTTTTTTATTGAAAGTGAAAGAGCGAGAGGGGCTGCCAGGAAAAACAAACAAGTCAAGGTGCGCGAAATGTGCACACCATATAGATTTTTATCTTGGAATCTGTATTTGCCGGGGCTTGAATAGCGAGCGGAATGTGAATGGGAAAAGGTGAACGCGGGCTATTGAAAAGCGGCAAAGCAGCGCTGGGACAAAGGACAAAGGAATCCGAGGTGAGTGTCATATTGTCCCGTTCTCCATTATCTCGGCGTTATCAAGGAAAGAAATCTTGGCAAACTTATTACCAGATACTTGAAGGGTCCCTCACAGCTAATAAAGGCCAACTTCTCGTTCTCTGTTCTCTGTCAGCTGCCTGCCAACTGCGCTCGCCTCTGCCAAGTGCCAAAGCCCATAAAAAAAGTACTCTCATCCTTCTTAGCCTTACTCCTCCCCTTGCGCAATATTCAAAGTGTCCTGTTAACAGTTTTGAAGAGAAACTTTTCAAATCTACAAATTGGTTTCGCCTCTAACCGCAAGAAAAAGATTCCCGAGCCTTCCTGACTCTCGCTGACAAATCCCTTCGCCTCCCCTCACGCACATACGCAGCCAGGGAAATTTCACGCCGGGCCAAAGGCGAAATGAAGTCAGGCCAAGTGAGGCAAAAGAAAAGTACGTGGAAAGCGGGGCAAGGGCATGGACAGGAAGAGGCAAAGCAAAATCAAGCATAACACAGTCAAAACGTGGGGCTAACAACGCTAATACCCCAGGAAAATCCCAGCGAACAGCGGGGAAAACTTTCTCAGTCTCCGCCAGATCCAGGGAAAGGACCCTCCGATTCCCATCCCTTTTTCGATCCCGTGCCATCCATTCTCCTCGACCCTTTGCGACAAACAAATCCAACAGCAACTTTTGTGAAAAACTTTATGCATTTCACTGCTGATGATGAAAACAAGGACTACTCGGGGCCAAGGAGGGAAAAAACAAACGTAATTCCCGCATTTTCTTGATTTTAAATTTACGAAGAGGCAGCAGCAGAAAAGCCAAAAAGAAAATCGGTTTGTTCAGAGCAGCCAGGATACATGTCCATCCCATTCGCCAGCGGCTGATGCAGAGGGATCCTTCTGGGTCCTGGCTGGGGTTCCGGCGATGGAGCGATAACTTTTTGATGTTTTATGGCTGTCAAGTTGTTCTGTCGCCATGTCAAAATTTTATTATAAATTCCCTCGTCGCAGCTCCGCATCTTGGCCGCATTCGCTTAGCCCACGCCACCGTCATTGATTTGCATAAAAACGTTAACAAATATTTTCCATTTTATTATGGAAAAAGAAAAAAATAGAATGATAACAAAGCACGGGTCGAGCCGGCAAAAGAACCAGGGACAGCGCTGAAACTCAATATGTTTTGTCTTCAGTTTTTCGCTTCAAGTTCCTTTGAGCAGACAAAACGATAAAAGGCATGCAGATGAGGCTGCCTCAAAAAGAAGAGCCAGGAGCTTTTAGTACTCTTCAAGGAAAACTCTAGCAAACTTTAACTCAAGTATTTAAGCTAAGTCAAATATATATAATATGCAGAATTTGCTAGCAAAGTTAGTAGTCTTTAATTGTTCACCCAAAAAGTGCAATGAAAATCCACTTTATTTTATTTCATGACTGACTACAAACTGTGGCAGCAAGTTTCAGGACCCGGGGCCACATCAAGGGTATTCATACATCAAAAACTGTAGCTGCCTTTGGGGCGCAAACAAGACAAACAAGTCCCTTTCGTTTTTATTGTTGCTGCTCTTGCTGGATGCTGGCTGCTGCCGCTTGGTAAATATTAAAAATACATGTAAAATTCAATTTCTTGGCATGGGTTTTGGGCAGGGGGGTTCGGGTTCGGGCTTGGGTGTGTGCTTATGTTTGTTGACTCGCGGCTGCTTGTCGCAAATAAAATCTACATAGAAAGCAGAGAAAGGACTCGGCGGGGTCCTTTACCCTACCCGCCCTCCTCTGCGTTGACACTTCTGCTCCGACGAGCTCAATATAAATAAATAAAATTCTTTGCGGCTGTTTTGCGGTGTTGCCGGGCCTGGCACCCAAGCCGCTGCCGGCAAATTAATTGAAAATGCTTTCGCTTTAAATAAATTTCCTGGCCCAGCCAGATCGCCCCCAACAAAAGGAAGGAGCCCTGCCAAAAAAAAGTAAAAGCAATTTCAATTACACGAAGAAGTCATACTCGGGAAATACGTAAAAAACGCCGAAATAATAAGACACAAAATCAATGACTGTGTTTGATTGAATCAAATGTGTGCCCGTTGTGTGCAGCAATTAAGGCGATCTAAGGATAAATAAGCCGGCAGAGGCAGAGGTCTCTACGGAGTCTAGGGCACCTCGATGGGTTCCCAGCCATTGGGGCATCCATCGGCTCTCATGCATTCCTGTCACGATTTTCGATTTGCTTTGCTTTTGAAGATGTCGTCTCCCTGAGATGTGCGGTGTGTGTCTGTGTGTGTGTGTGTACTTATTTACAATCAACTGGGCTAAATTGGGCCAAAACTTTTTAAAATGCCATACATCTTCGGCTCGGCTCGGCTCGGCTCTGAGGTCTGGGTGTATGGGTGTCTGGGGCTGGGAAAAATCCGGAGAAACAAACGCTTAATTTAATTTATTTTGCGCAATTTTCCAATGCCAGTCTCCGGCTCAGCACGAACGGCTGCTCATTAATTTTGTTTTATTTCATTTTATTGGCGCATCAATCGACTGTGGGGGCGTTCGAGAATCCCAATTTGAGACTCCGGGCCCCGTTCAGGCAGAAAGTCAGCAATTTTTTGGGGCTATTTAGTGTTAAATTTTATGCAATTCACGTCTCACGTTTTCCATGTTGCTCGCTCGAACAGGCTTTTCAGAAAAGCCCTCCCCTGCTCACACTGCTTCCTTAATTTTACCCTCGTTCTTGGCCATCTCTCATTATCGTTGTCATCATCTGGGAAAATCTTTACATTTTCCGGAGGCCCCTGCTGCCTCGATGATAATTGAAATTGAACAATTCTAATCGATATTCTGGTGAGGCGTGAAATTTCAGTATACGAAATCCCCTTAACTTGGCTTATCTGCGCTTTGCCAGCCACAACAATAGGAGGGAAAAAGTCTGAATGTAAGAGGATGTTTTTAGCTCGACTTAACTTAAATGCCCTGCAAACACTCGTCCAATGTAGTGGAGCCTGGAGCCCCGAGCCGTCTGAATGTTAATTCACATCAACATCCCCGCATGGCTTGGAGGGATTTAGATTGGGAATTCAAATAAAGATGCTCTTCAAATTAAATTTAAAAAGCCTTTTAAATATTCATCTCTATTTATGCCATATTTGTATATGCGAGTGTCCTGCGGCAGGCCTTCTGGGCCACAGAAAGGATAAATTTGTGTGGGAAAGTTTTTGAAATAATGTTTGAGCAGACAAAACAGACTTCAGCCTTTGAATAGGCATCAAGTTTCAAGCAGGAAACGCGCCATCTTCGAGGATACTCACACTTAACAAAGGAGAACCTTAAATTCGCGTACTTGAAGCTCCAACAGCACTTACCTGCAAATAAAAAGGAATATAATATACAGGATTAGAAAAGTAAAAATGCCAGGATGATGGATGGATTGTGGGGATGCATTTGCCTGGGACAGCTCAAATTGCCGGGAGTCCCAGCAGGACTGACATAATTGATCAATATTTAGCAGGGCAGTGCCTTTTGTGTCGACAGGCAAAGTGGCAGACATGCAAACAGGTCATCAGGGTGGCTCGGGGGCGGCCTGACACGGATAATACCGATTGGGGGGATAGGCCAAAAGTTCGCGCCGGGCCTTAAGGCAAACTATTTGGCATAATTGGTTTCATCTAATTGCTTTCCGGCCAAATATCTGTGTGCTTGAGTGTGTCTCTGTGTGAACTCAAACAGCGGATTCATCATTATCTTTTAATTAATTTTCTCGACCAAACGATGAAAGTTCTCTCCAGAGCTTCATTTTCTTCTTGCCTGCACTGTTTTTGCTTGTGTTTTTTCCTGTCCTGTTTGTATGACAAACACACAGCCAAAGGACAGCAATAAGCAGTGCTTTATTTATCTTGTGTCTGTCTGCTTTTAGTTTTTGGCCTCTGACAGTTTTCATGAAAACAGAATTTTCCTTTTCACTTTGCTGCCTGGAAAAATAATTACAAAACGAAACGCTGCGCGATGGATGTCGACATGAAAAGTCTTATTTGTCAAATGGCTCAGAGTCCAAAATTGGACTCGTCGTCTGTTTGTCTTTCCGGCAGAAAGAAAGAAATCCCTATTCCCATTCTCCCGCTCACTTGTTTGGCTTAAGCGGCTTACGTGGAAGCCCTGGCTGTGGCGCTGCTGGGCCATATTCCCACGATGGTTATGGTTCTCTTAGCCTCCTCTCCCGATTAGCATAATCGTGGCAGTAGGAGCCGCCGCCGCCGCTTGATCCGTCGGTAATTTGGCCAGCCACAGAATCGCATTAAGTCAAAATATCCCTCTATCCACCAACACCACAAGAGCCACTTATCGCGCTAACCAAATTATTGGAAAAGTGCATTCCTCGCCAGTTTTCCACGGCGCATGCGCAGACGGCTCAAAGGTGTTGCCACAATGCGGCGATCACGACGAAACGAACCGCCAACGACCCCGTTATGTGTGAGTAAGCCACACTCATTTCCTACTTGCATACCACATAATACAGTACGGTTCGGGGGTATAAGACTATAAGAAAAGCTATATGTGAAGATCATAATCATACGTATATATATCCGAGAAATCAGAGAGATTTTTATCTTCACTGCTAATATTTCTAGGTCATTTTTACCCATACAGGAAAGTATTCTTCTTATGATCAAATAATATATACAAAAAATATTTGTATCTTCTCTGCTAATATTTCTACCCATTCAAAGAAATACTTTTCTTATAAGCAAAAATCAGGAATCTCCTTGAACATATGTATATATAAAAATATCACCGAATCATCTTCAGTCAATAACCCTTAAAAAATTAAAAAAAATTTCAAATCATTATTATATCATTCCCCCTCTTTAGCTTCATATTATTAGCCTCCACCAGCACTTAATTCCCTTCAGAAGTGACTCGCTTTTCCGTAGGCTGACCTAACAACAGCGTGACGCACTGTACCCAGTCTTGCAACATATTTTCGTGTTTCAAGTTGGGGTCTTGGCTTTTTAGCTGTGCTTACTTCGGCTGCAGAGGCAGCTCTCCGACTTGTCAGTTTTAATAACTCGCCTGGTGCTCGGCGGCGGCGGCGGCGGCAGATAGGCCGACTTCCATGGGCGGGAGCCACAGAAGTTACGATTTAAGCTGCAGGTTCATTAAACTTTCTGTGCTGACTGGGCCATAAATTAGGCATACGTGGGCATACACAGAATATCGATAATGTTCTCTGCCTCATCGGCGGGGTTTATGGGCCATTAAAAAGTATGACTATCGTTACGGACACTACGCACACACTTGTGATATAATCTAAGCTGGCTCTTTCATAATTAATGCACATTGTCCTAATAATAACAGCAATTAAAGCGTACGGAAATTTGGATTCAACATCTAAAGGCGAAATCAATAAGAGTGTGGTGAGAGCCCTTTCGGGTCTCCAAAGGTCTGCCCACGCGACTCTATTAAAAATTAAGAACCCAGTCCAAGAGCCACAACCAGATTTTGATAGCAGCACTGGGAGAGAGTGGGAAAGACCCGAGAATCCGGGGGACAAACAAAATCAGAATCAATTTTATGTTTATGACACTCGGTTTTACGACCTCTTGTGGATCCACACAGCGGGCAGCTTAAAACATGCATGACTCCAGCTCGGATTCGGCCTCTGATTCGGCTTCGTGTTTGGGCTTTGGCTCTGTTTGTCCGGTTATCATTGACTGTCCATCTAAGAGGTGGCCTGGATATATGTGTACAGACAAAGAAAAGGTGGCACAGAATGGTGTATATAATTTCAGAAAAATGGTTTCAAGGAGGTTATGCTTAGGGAACTTTTAATATTGCTCTTGTTCACCCTGATTTAAAGGTTATACTATATTAGAACAAGGAAGTAAGCCCTTTATTTCGTAAAGTATAGTCACGAAACTGAACCTTAATAAAGCAAATACCCATCTATATATGACCATATCATTTTCCATTGTTCAAAAAATCAATACCCCTTTTATTTGCTGATTTCTTTTGTCTGAGTGTATTTACTCCCAAATGTATTTGCAGAGGCCAGAGTCCAAGGGTCCACATAAAAAATGTCATACGTTGATTTTAATGGCGTCAATCTGTGCAAACAGCCGGACATTTCGCTCCTGTCTGCCCGCCCTGCCCCGTCCGTCTGTGTTTGCATTTATAATTTGTTTGTGTATTGATTTACATGTTCCCGCGCCATCAGTCTTGCTCCGATTTCGCTGGGAAGTGAATTGTTTATAAAGCCTGCATAAAAATTGCAGACAGTCCGTCGCAGTTTAAGCCCTTCTCCTCTCGCAGTTCGCATAGTTCCGTTCCCTTCCCGGCGTGTCGTGTCCCACCAAACGGAACATATTGACACATTCGAGTCTGCGACTGATTGCTATATAATTCCAACTGTCCCCACCAATTGCAGCCGGGCTGTGTGTGTGCGTGTCTGGCTCATTAGGAATGCAAATGTTAGTCCTTGTCCGCCCTTAATGTGCTATTAAATTTTCAGCCGATATGCCATTGATGTAAATTCGAGGGGCCTGACATTTCGGTTATTGGGATCATGTATCGCAATGTGTTGGTGCGGCCAAATAGTTTCCCAGGCCCCCGCCGGACGGATATCAATCATTAACGGGCAGCGGTAGCCGGCCCTTTAATTGCTGACCATCGCGTTGAGTGGTGGCTCTTGGGAACGCTTTATCTGGGCATCTTGGCCACCACCTTGGGTGAGTCCACACTATCTTTCAGACCTCCTATCAGCGGCTTAAATCTCGCGACGTTGCACTTAATGCACTGCCAAGGGTTCTTTTGCCGCCAAGGGCATTCGGTGGTGCTCATCGAGGCATGATGACTCGATCGTCTTTTGGTTGCACCAACAAAAGAGGCTTTTCCTGTCATTTCTGGATTGTAACCTCTGGTGATAACCTTTGCGTGGGCTCTTTTTATCACTGAATGCACATCCATGAGTAGACATTAGGCCTTGATGGCATTCTTCCTCCTACGAGTCCGGAAAAGGTTTCTAGAAATTGTGGAATTAGCAGGGAAAATCTGTCTACTACCTACTACGAGTTGCATTCCAAACTTTCAAGTGAGCCCATTTCAATAAAACATCAGAAATTAAAGGAACAAATGTTTATGTCTTTACTTTGCCCAAATCTTACTTCGGAAACTGAACAGAAATTGGGACAAGCACTCAAGCTTGACCAAGACTTTCCATTGACCTATGCAAACAGTTCAAAAAAAGAAGGCTAAAGAAATATCCTAAAAATGGTATTGTATCTAAGGCATATGTTTGCCTGTATTCTATCTTTTACTTGAGACTTTCCAGGCTTCGTTCCCAATTCTTAAACTGCAATCAAGCGTCTCAACATTCAAGGTATTTTTAATATCTGGCCCAGATTGTGGCCGCTGACTTACTGCTCTACTGCCGCCGTGAGCATTAAAATTAGCTTAAATTTTAATTATAGCCAAGTGCCCATTAGGGCCTCGAGCTGCCTGGCTGGATGGCTGGCTGACTGGCCCACTAATGAAGTTCAAATATTCTTTTCGGCCAAACTCCAGATCAAAACCCGAACCTGAGCATTTTATGCTAATGACAAATGCTTTTATCTCCGGCAGAACAAAGCCGAGGGAAAATAAGAAGGAGGATGGATGGAAAACGAGAATTATAAGCAGAAATTGTTGGCAACCTGCCGCTGCCGTCCGGCAGGAGTTTTCCTTTCGGCCGCCGCCCCACTGACCCCACCCCACTGACCCCACGCAGACCCTAATCATTATGCCGGACTGACCCCGCGCCAAGTTGGTGAAAAGCTGCAGCAGCTCGGGGACCGTGAAAATTACACGTTTTTTCAGCTCCTGCTTGGAGGTTACAAATATTACATGCCAGGTGGGTGTCTGGGTGACTAAATTTATGCATTTTTTCTATGTGGCTTTAATTAAATTTCTCTTTTTATTTTTTGTGTATGCTTCGTATTTATTTTTTGGAATTTTTGTTGGTTTTTGTGGCCGCTAATTTCCACGCTTAGGCTCGTCTAATGTTTCCCCTGCTGTGGGCTGTGCGTTTCTTTATTTAAATGAGAAAATATGTGGGTCTCCCGCCCAGTAACTGGGGTGGAGGGGGCCTAATTGGCCCGACCAGAGGTTTATTATATCAACATTTACTCTGGTTAATTTGGCATGTCTCACTCAGCCAGAACAGCCCGACGCCAGCTGTTTGATTATGGAAATCGATTAGCAGAGTCCTACTAATGAACTAGAGCAGTGCGCAGCAATACAGGACACGGATCGGGAAACATGTCCACGCAGCGACCGAAAATATTCATAAAGGAAAACCCGCGCACGCAGGTAGATATAGAGGTTTTCCCGAACAAAAAGGACGAGGGCAAACAATAGAGATAACCCCAGATAGAGAGACGGCGGAAAAGTAATGGGATTCTCTTCGTTTGTGCAGCTGATGAAGGCATTAGGGTGAAAGCAAGTGCAACGACTTCATTTCACTTTGGAGAATGTCGCAGTGGGGAACCCATGATGGTTGTGTTCCTCATTTCGTTTTTATGGTCAGCTGCGGCTATAAAATGGGAATTAATTAATTGAATGCAGCGCAATAAACCCTTGAACTGGCCAGACAAGTCTGATTTTAATCTATTGCCATCGGAGAGTAAAAACCTCACACGTAGTCGGTGCACAGAAAAGAAAAAGGGAATGAAAGTGAGGCTTAGGTCAAGAAGTACAATTGAGTTTCTTCAATGGTTTATTGGCCATTTAATTGTATATGTTTAAAAATCTATAACAATATAAACCAGTCTTACAATGTCTTTAAAAAACTGTAATATATAGTCTTCAAAGAAGTTGTGTGCTTGTTTTTTAATAGCCAGTTAAGAACCAGTTGCCTTAAGGTCCCTTAGGAATAATTTTATCAGGCGCTACTGTTCTCTTATCAAGACCAAGTATTCTTTAGGGCGCCTCAGAAATGACTCTAGATATTATGTATTCTTTACCTTTTCTTAAAAATTACTAGCTATATAGACTCTTAATCAGAATAATACCAGTTTAAAGTTTAAGTAGTTTACAATGCTTTGGAAAAACATATTGAATATCATATCGCTTTGTCTTGAATCTGGTTTTACTTCTGTCTCGTGGCTCTCTTATTAACGTCACAGATCGGGCTTGACTTTGGGTTTAACCGATCGCCGATCGCTTATCGGGAGAGTGAGAGACGTGTGTTCGACCGATCGTAAGCGCTCTTGTCTCTCTTTCCCTCTCAGTTTCAGGTGCTGACTCATCCGCGGTTGAGCGGAGAGCGCAAGTCATAGAAGACGACTTGCTAATTACAAACACAAGTCGCCAATAATGAAGAGTGAAATAGCAAAACAGCTAAAAAATAACACTTGGCAATGGATGTAAAACCCAAACCGGAGTCTGCCTGCTTTTATTATTGTTTTTGTTGTGTGTTTTCGCTTATCAATTCGCTGAATGTCTTGAAAACAAAACAAAAGCAAGCTCAGTGGTCAAACGCCCACAAAAGCAGCAAAAAACAGAGCGAAAACACAACAATGAATCTCAAATGTGTATGACTGTCTGTCTCTCTGTAAAACAGTGCAAAAATAAATATATAACAAACGTGTATGACAATTCATTTTGGGCAACTTTTACCGCCTGCAGTTGGTCGAGTGGCGGCAGTAACAATAACAGTTACGGAGCCACAATTACAGCTACTTTCTAACGTGACCAAAGACCGGAGACCGGAGACCGAAGAGCGGAGTGCGAAGAGCCAAGAGCCATCTTGAACGTTTCCAACTTTGCCGTTTTCTACTTCGTTTTTCCCTTTTCCCGCCGATTTTTTCACCTTTTTGAGCATTTTTGGCAGAAGTTAAGTAGACTGTTAAATGACTTCCGCAGTTACCTTCGCAGACTCAAAGACTCACATTTTTCCCCTGTGTTTCGACGCCATTGTTTGGAGTCTCTTTGGGAGCTGGCTCGCCTTGGATTTGGGTCATAGAGCAAATATTTTAAACAAAAATCCCTCCTTGCCAGCCATGGGCGATTACCAAAAAGCTGGAAAGCAGTCTTTGTTTTATAGAAATACTTAATTATAGTATATTTTTAAAACATATACTGATTATTAAGCTTTATACTCTGCTCTCTCTGTCCGACGATAAGCTTTGAACTTGTGATAGTGCTACTGTTTCCGCTTATCAGCTTGAAAACATTTCAGTGCTTATTCCATATGAAACAACATGTTAAACGAAGACGAGCAATAAATTATGCGACTTGGGAATTTATTATATTGTCTATATTATAAATTAATTAAGTCCAGAGGCGGGAAATTTGACACTTTTATGATCCATGTTAAAAGAAATCTTTAAATGGAGTTTGTATGCAAAACATAGAATATTATTGATAGCTAAAATTGTGTTATAAATAAATAAAAATGTACACCCATATAGTACTTTACTCTGGGACTAAATAAACATGTATATGTTGACAAGTAAAGGCCAATATTGACTTAATAGAAATGGGAGTAGATTCTTAATTTTCTTAAAATATGATTCGGAAGTAAAACACTGAAAATCCTTGATTGATGGAAAACCCAGCTTAAAAGGGAACCTTTAACTTAATTATAATAACTTCACCATTTATCATTATGTCACTATTATACCTGGGGTCTGGGAAACCTGCGGAAAAATTCTGATAATCTTTCCATTCTTTCCCCATCATTCAGAATCTTGAACGTCAAAGCTGGTTTGGAAATTTGAATAATTCAGGAGAAGAGAGAACATAAATTCATTGAACCTGGAATAACCATTGTGCAAACCACAAGTCCAGCGTCAAAGGGAATATTGCGATTATACTGCATTGACGCAGCAGAATCCTCAACCTCAAAGGTTCTATAAATAATCGTAAAAATCATTTGTTTAATTGCACAAATCTGAATTGCATTACCCAGAAATTCCCACCTTCTGAGCAAATAAAAGTCCCCCGCTGAAAAATAAAAACCTGTTGAGCGAAGCTCTCTTGTGGAGTAAATAAACTTTTTTTGTGGTTAACTGCTTTTCGAAACTGGTTTTTATTTTGGCCAAAATCGCATTGCTAACTCGCTTAAGCTTTTGGTGCGTAAGGCTGAAAATGTTTTTCTGTTTTTTGGCCCAGCGCAAGGCCAAGCTGCACTTGCACTTGCTGGGCAGGATTTTTCTCGTTTTCCAGGCGCAGCTTAAGACATTTCCACCTTTTGCCAATGCACATTTCCCCCGGAAAAACAAGGAAAACACGACAAGTGACACATGGGAAAATTGTGCAACAACAGTTATGATTGTTGTAACAGTTGCTTTTCGTTCGTCGGAGAGAGATGGAGCTAGCGCCACGCAAATGAACCGCAGTAATAGGCTATATCGGTTGATCTGCGGGTGGGAGGGAGAGGTACAGATCAAAACGCGCGCCAGGCGAAGCTTAGCACAAAGCGAAATGGCAGAGAGATAATGTGCCAGAGTGGGATGGCCTAGGCCTAGGCTCAGAGTGTAATGCGAACATGACGGCGTAAAAACTTACCGTTTTAAATACTCGCTTTTGCGGTGCGATGTTAGGTTATCTGCTGCTGCTGCTACGGGCTGCGATCTGGCGATCTCTTTCGCAAATATTAATATTTGTTTCGCGAACAATCACGCACTTGTCTCTTGCTCCCCCGCTTCGCGCTTGTTCGCACTCTGGAGCCGCGAATTATGCCTTTGGTTGAGCGGGCGCTACACTTTCACACATTTGCATTTAATTGCGCGCCGTGTCTTGTTTGTTTTTCGGGCCTTTTGGCTCCTTCGCATCCGTTGCCAAATCGCTGGCCGCTGAAATGAAACAAACAAAGGCGGCCCACAACACACGAACGCGCGAGTCTGACTTGGGAAAATCCTATCTCAAACTGCGAACAGCACGTCCGTTCACTTCGGCGTATCGGGGAAAACTGAGAGCTGGCTGCCGTCGAGCGCGCTTAGTACAGTCCAAGACGGGGTGTGGAAGTACAGTATTCGACGAGGTGATACCCGATACTTAAAGCGGGGGAGAATTTTCAGCTTAGCTTATTAACAGCAACAGTACGATAAGCTAAAGAGATATTGCGTATACCACACGTATACCTATAAGCAGATGTATAATCTTAATTCTTTAATTCAATTGCAATAAAAAAATGTATATGAACAAAATTATACGTAAAATAATTATAAAATATTATTTTATTAATTTTATTTAATTATTATACTATTTCTTTACTGCGTTATAATTTTATTAATCTTCTGTTCATACTTGTGTAACTTTTGATGTATCTTACCCTTGATTCTATTCTTAAAATTTTATGAACATGTATTTCAAATTACCATATTTTAGGTAATTAAAATAAAAATTGCTTTCGTATTAAATTAAAATATTTAAACCAGTTTTGCTCTACTAATTTTATGGCATAACTTTTTTGTGTATCAGACATAAAACATTAGAAAATTCCTACAATTCTACCATTGAGCATGCTTCTTCCATCAATAAAGGGTAACAAAAAGAGAGAACACTCCTACAACCGAGCATAAAAGAGAGCCGCACACGAAGTACCTCGTGCGAGTGGTTCGTTGCACTGCAAGCAAATCGCATGCGATAAATGCCAAGCGAGAGAGAGTCCAACTCCTCCGAAAGGTAATCGGGCGCATATAAGAGTTTAGGAGAGAGAGCTCTCTCCGGAGCTGGGCTGCCTGCTTTGTTTTGTTTTCGGGGGAAATGCCGGCAAGTCTTGTTGGCCACGTTAGTTCTTATTAGCCAAGCTGGACCGGTTAGGAACATCCCAGGCGGCGGCACAGCTCGCCTAATAACAGTGATTATGGATTTATTAGTTGATTAGTTAGTTGCCCCCGCACCCGTCAGCGTGCCAGTCGTAAATGTAAAATGTAAAATGTAATTGCCAGCACGTAAGCGACATGTTAGCAATTAAACTTACGCCTCTCCCCTCTCTCTCTGCAGCAGGCGGGCTTAAATGAAGTGGAAGCATTTCCAATTGTTTGTGTGCTTCCAGCTCGTGAGAGTGAGGGCAGCCGCGGGAGGGGCACTGGGCTCCCCAGGGGGAGGAGGAGAGTGTCAAGTGAGAAATGAAAATTATATCCCTTTTGCGAATTATTAACGGCATTTAGGATATAGGGAGTCAGCATATTACACCGCCCGACCTCTGCCTGCACACGCACGGCATGCACAGAATGTAAGCAAGCACCAGTGCGGTAGAATTTTAATGTTGTGGCTAAATTAGCCTTTTTAAGAGTTAAATTTTTATATTTTTATGCAATACTTTATAACAATTTTGTACTTCATTTCTAAAATCTAGCCAATTTGTTATTCTTCTTATTATACAGAATATAAGCAAGCACCAGTGCAGTAGAATTTTAATTTTGTGGCTTAATTAGCCGTTTTAAAAGTAAAATAACTATATTTATGCAATAATACAATAAATGTTAGCTATTTCTTTTCTGAGCCCAAGCCACTTCGTTATATTTCTTACTATAGATCCAAGTTTATTATTATATTATAGAATATAATTAGAAATCTATTGTTTATTAAGTCCCAGTCCCTTCTCTATCTATTATTTTTATAAATCGCATTGATTTTAAGAATATTACAACAGCTTAATCTATTTAGAAATCTAGGGATTATGAAAAATAGAAACTGTGATTTTTAGAACCAAAACTGAGTTTAAAATTATTTTAGCAAGTCAATAAATATTTCTACTACTAATACCCACTAAACAAATAGGTAAAAGTTACTTATCTACCTGCGTTTTTTATATTTCTAACACAAATGTGAAATTAAACACGTTCCCTAAGCATGTCCCAGAAATATTTAAGAATCCAGGTAGTCAAAGGACTCAGCACTATGCATATTTCGCAGTTGTTTGCTTTGTTATTCCGCCTTATAGTTCTCAGTGTCGCTGGGATTTCCTAGGATCCCTAGCCAGGATAAGTATCCGGGATATGACCAATGTGGAAATTCCTGTAATTTCCCATTCACGGCTCCCACATGGGAAACTCAGAGCACAGCATCATCTCACGTAAGCCGTCGCTTCGGGAGATTTATGCCTCATTTGCTTTGTTTATTGTTGCTGCAAAATTTCACTTTGAATTGCGCCGAAAATTTAATTTGATTTCATTTTCATCAGGGAGACACATAAATAGTGCAACAAATGAATTTTGTACGTGCCCCAAATGCCGGAGGAGCCGAGGAGGAGTCGGAGGAGCCAGAGTAGGCCCACATGTGTTGCAGGCCCAGATTTGTGACCATTTGTGCGTGGTTGGCCACGACACGCAGTGCCATAAATTCGAGATTCTCAATAAACTAATGGCAATTGGTAACCGAAAGATACATTCGACGCGCTGCCCGCTGTCTGGCCAACTGTGTGCCACGCTCTGGTTAGAGATGAGCGGCTTGGTTGTTTTCCCGACAGATTTCAGCAGGAAACAGAACTATTTCTTAGATAGGAAAGTTGCACGTTTAAAATATAGGCTCAAGTATTTTTAAAATATTTTTAAACATTTATTTAAGGCTTTTTAAAACAGAAATGCGAGGGGCAACGAGGCTCTAGCCAGGTTTCAGAATGAAATAAGTATTTACCTTCATTGGCTTTTCAAATTCCTAATAGCTTAAACTCAACAATTTTCTTAAATAGTTGTACGTTTAATATATGTAATCAAGAATTTTTTAAATATTTTTTAAGCATTTATTAAAGGCTTTTTAAAACAGAAATGCAAGGGGCAACGAGGCTGTAGCAAGTCTTCAGAATTTAATAATAATTTCCCTTACTTTCATTGGCTTTTCATATTCCCAAGAATATTCTTAAATATTATTTCAAGTTTTCTATTTTTTAAGGAATATTTATTACATTACAATTTTCTTTAATATTACCTTAAGTTTTGTATATTTTCAAGAAATATTTATAACATTTTCCATTAGCCCCATTTTATTTGCTAAATTGATTTCCTGGCTGACTTCTCTATGTTTTCCTTTTAAATTTAAATATATTGTGGAACCCAAGTAAGATTTACCTTATAAGATTCCCAAATATACAAATAATTTTCCTTAGAATACCCTTAAATGTCTTATTTTATCCCCAAAAAGAACGACATCTCTGGCTCTGGCATCGACGACACTCACGTACAAAATTATTTCTGCTGCCTGCGTTATTAGTTTTTCCTCTCACTCTTTCGCTGTCTCTCTCTCCCCCCGTATAGGGGTCTCTTTCCAATCCTTGTGACACTTTTATCACACACGTTCGACTCATCAAAAAGTTAACGACGATAATGACAAACATTTCAAAGGCAAACACTCCGAGGCATGCAACCGAGCCATAAGCAGACCCAGAGCCACAGCCACAGCCACGGCCAGAACCAGATCCCGGTCCCGATCCTGGTCCCTCCTCCCTCCTCCCTCCACATCCATTCCCCTGTGTGTCCGCTGGGAGATAAATATCTAGCATATAATGCCCGGCGTTGTTGTTGGGCAAACACCTTAATTAACTTTTTTCATGAACATCTTGGCCGGGCCAGGCCCCCCCTCCTTGGGTGCCATGGCTGCGCCAATCGAGCGACTTGGCTTATTTATTAGGGTTATTTGCTCTACGAGTGCCTCGGCCGTGCGTCTGTGTGGGTTCGCCGTCCTTTTCCACACACTCACACATGGGTAACTACCTGCTCATTTTCACCTGAGTACGTGTTAATTTTGTATATTTATCTTTCTGTTTCAGGGTCTCTGTTCCCCGGCCAAATAGAAAGATTGTATTAATTTCAACGTAATCGGGCCAGGCAGGGGGCGGCCAGTCCGACTTCCAATTAACAGTTGCCAGCTTCTTTGGGCCCCAAAAACAAAACAAAGACTCCCCCCGCAGCAGCGATGGAATTGTATCTGACACGTCCAACTTTGACGTTGACTTTGGCGTTCCCCGTTCTCCGTACTCGTGGCCGCACCCCTTCCCCCGAAGGTTTCCCAACGTGGGAAATGCAAATGGCAAGCCGGAGAAGTTACCAAGTTTTTGGACAAACACACACATGGAGAGGGGAGAGAGAGGAGCAAACAAAGGCTGGGAAGGGGCACAGCACTGATAATAAATAGTACTTTTTATTGCAAGACTCTGGCTAGGATTTATGACAAGAAGCAAAGTCTACAGATATCTGTCTAATAATAAAATCTTTAAATTAATAATGGATATATGGAAATATATATAGATAAACTTTCTGCACTTGATTTTGTGCTATGAGCATATTTTCTTTAAAGAAACTTATAATAAATACAAATGGAACTGAAGCTGAGATGTTTGGAGATTAAAAATAGCTGATTTGAGTGCCTAAAAATATGCAATGAATTATTTTATTTTAAAGTGAAGTGTTTACTGATCTGAATTACTTTTATGGAGGTCTTAAAGTATGCCATGATTTATTTTATATCAAAGTTTACTGATATAAAATAATTTGATTTGAGGTCTAAAAGAATGAAATGATTTGTTTTATTTCAAAGTGAAGTGTTTAGTGATTTTAAATCGCTTTTTCTCTAAGAGAATGCCATGATACGTTTAATTTCAAAAGGGAATTGTTTACTGATATGAAATCATTTGTTTGAGGGTCTTAAAGTATGCAATGACTTATTTTATATCAAAGTGAAGTCCTGACTGGTTTGGAATAATATTTTTTGGGGTATATGAGTATTCCAGATTTTACTTTATTTCAAAATTTAAAGAATTTTCCACCTTATACCTTCCAGTCTGACAACCCTGAAAGTTAAGACAAAAATAAAAACCTTCATTAAGTGAGCATGAGTATACAAATTTCTAGCAGTGCACCTTTAACTTCCCAGAGTGCAAGTGTATATCCGCATTGAATTTTCTTACTTTGAAATCTTTCCCTTGTTTGTTTTGGCCCTCTCTCACACCCACTTTCTGGCCAGCCCCTTTCCTTTCGCTTTCTCCTCCCATTTCGGCGTTATTGTTTTTCCATATTTTGCCTCTTTGTTTATGCCAGAGCTGTCAGCTTGCCTCGATATTTGATACGATTTCGTGTGAGTTCCGTTCGGTAGGCGGCGGTAGCTTCTCAGGTTTGTATTTACCCGAAAAGGCGTTGATGGGAAGGGACTTCCCCATTTCGATCTCCACTCCCATCTCAAGTGGCAGCGATGCATCGGTTGCCACGGCACATGCGCAGCACATGTGTGGATGCTGCAATATGTTGCTGCATCGCTACTCGCAGTTGCAGTTGCCGTTGCAGTTGCAGTTGCAATTGCAGATTGCACTTGGCCGGAAGTTTCGCATCACGAAAGCAGATGCCATTCCCCAGCTCCAGATGACTTTCGCGAATGCAAAACTAATTTTGCATTACCAGGGGGGAGTAGGGAGTGGATGCAAATTATAAATTAAGCGAGCTTGGCGGCTGCCTTAAGCAGGAAACTGGTCCAGACCAGTTGATGTCATCGCAGCTAGTTATTATTTAGGTGCCAGGGCTTATGGCCTTACTAGTTTCTATGCACAGAAAGAAATACAGAACCAGAGAGTCTTAAATGCAAATGTTCTAGATTATTCCAGATTAATTTCTGAGTTCTCGTGATTTATAGATTTTTAAGGATAGAAACCCATATTCATATATCATAGCACTTCCTTTTTGTAACATAATTATCCCTTTTTTTAGGTGTTTAAAGTAAAGTCCCCCACTTGAAGGTTCCCCACATAAACATCCTGTCGCGTGGCGTCAACGATTAGGACTTCCTAGCCGACTTACGGATTTTCCACAATCATTTCATAAATTTCCCAATGCCTAATTGATGCTTCCGCCGCTGGCAAAGATCAAGGCGGGCATTCCCCAAACATCCCAGCCAGGAGGAGGCGTTGTAATTTATAGGAAAATTTATTAATTCAGATTGCGTGGCACGGCTCATTGGGGAAGAGTTGATGCCACTGTAGCTGTTGCATGAAAACAAACAAAGGACGGGGAGGGAGGTGTGTGTGCGATATCCTCGGAAGCCAAGTTGACTAACCAAATCCACGTTGACATAATTTGCGCCACATGTGTGTGCAACACGCAGCATCCTCCCGAGCAGCAGCCAGCAGACGGTGGCATACGTATCAGAGGTGGCTTCTTCTGGATAAAGTTAAAAATAAAAATTCGTCTTAAACACGTGCGAGACGGAGCAGTTTCTCCCTTTGGAGCTGCCCGGGGGGAGAAACAGAAGCGGCTCCGACTGCAACAGCTCCGGAATCCCCAGACTTTGACGGCGTGGACTCCCTCTTCGACTGACAATTAATTTCAATTGCGCATTCGCGTTAATCGCCCTAAAAAAAGGGAGATTCGAGCCATATCCATGGCAGCAAACTTACTTAACTTCTCACTCGCTCCCCTCTGGCCAGAGATATATAGATATATAGATGTAACTATGTGGAGTGTATTTCTTGTAGCTGGAGATTAAAAATATAAGTGACAGCCCTGCTGAGCAGAGGCAGGCAGGGAAATGTCAAGTTCAAGAGTCATTACAGCTGCTGCCAGCGCCAGAAAGTGTGACGTACGCCGAGTGGCGGGGAATATATTCATGGATTCATGGATCGGAGGATTGGAGCAGCGAGCTGCAGCTGGATAGTGGATTAATTCTGACGTTTATGAGGGCGGCCCGAGTGCTCTAATTGATTTAAGGGGGCGCTCGCATTATGGCGAACTCATCTGCGGAGCGGACCCCATTGGGGGCACGTGGTGCCGGCGGCTTATCAGCGGTGCGGCGGTGCGGCGGATCAAAATTGAATTAAGTGCACTGTCCGCGTAAAAATCACGTGCATCCAGCGGGGTGCTACACTGGGGTAACAGCCCTCAGCTTCCTGTATTCAAAACCAATAAATAAATAATGGTAAATAAAACTCAATAATTCAAATATTTAGAATTTTATTTTGACAATATTTCTTCGAAAAAGTGTTCGAATTGACTAGAAAGAGGAATATCTAGGGACTGTACATAAGGATTATATTTATGCTTTTAAATAAAATATTTCTGACTTAGAATTAAGCTACGAAGACATCAAATACACCCTTATTGTCCTTGCTGGTCAGTTCGTCTTGATTTTTACTAAAACCTCTTATATTTTCTAATAAGTATCAATATCTAGTCATGTTCTAATAAGTATTAATATAATTATTACTATTATTATTACTTTTCTATGCATTATACTTTATTTTTAAATACTTTTTAAAATACCAGCAATGAGTAAACTCTCATTATTATTCAGACAATTGTTAAGCCCTTTAAATATCAGAAAACCAAATAAAATAACCACAATCCCTCTAAGATGTCATCTTTCTTGGAGAAAAGGTTCCTAATTTACAAAAAAGATTGAATTTTCTTCCATATTTGTTAAAGAATAAAAATTTTAAGGTGTTCTTAATTTTCTGTAATATTTATTCTTTTTGCTATTACTTTCCATGTTTTATAATTTATTTTTAAATACTACTTAAAGTACCAGCAATAAGTAAACTCTCTATATTAGTCATGCTATTTTTAAGAGCTTACTATATCAGACAACCAAATGACATACAGATTTTTATTATATTAAGTGTAATATATATATATATAATAAAATATATTTAGTCATATTCTTATTATTTTATTTTATATACTCTTCTTACTATTACAATTCCATGTATATACTATATTTTTAGATACTATTTAAAAATTAGTATGCACTCCTTATTATTCATGCCATTTTAAAACCCTTAAAATATCAGAAAACCAAATGAAATACAGATTGTTTCATTTAATGTATATGATATATTTAGGCAAGTTCTGTATTATATATTTTTCTTACTACTACTATTCCACGTTGTATTCTCTATTTTTAGATACTATATAAAAATTAGTATATAAAATAATATATATATGCATATTATAAAGAAAACAATTTTAAAATCCTGAAGATATTAGAAATCCAAGTAATATACAGATAATCCCTCTATTTTTCACCGTGCAGCTGAAAAGGGCGGGCAAACACAAAGAGGTCCTGGGAAAGGCGTCCGAGCTGGGGATATATGTGAGCGAACGCCAACGCCAACTTGCAGTTGTTTGCCTGTCTTTTTCGCTTCGAGGTGGCTGTTGTTTGCAGTTGGCCGTCGCCTCCGCCTCCCCCGCCGCACCCGCCTGCCGTTCCTCACGTCCAGTTGTTGGTGTTGCCGGAGCTGCCCGGCCCCGACGCTGCCCCCCGGGGGCGACCTCTTTGTCCGCCTCGCACGTTCCGCGGTAAAGTCACGTATTTTCCAGGTAATTTACGTTGGGCGAAACTGTTGCCACCAATATTTCTGGCCATGTTGGCCGTTGATTTTAGCCGCGTCTTCATCGCCACTGTTGCTGTTGTTACCATGCCCTGACCCTGTTCCTGGCCCTGTTCCTGGCCCTTTTCCTGTTCCTGCTCCAGCAGCAGTCCCCGACCCATTCGGTGTGCATGAAATGCGTTTTTTGGCCTCTGTACGTGAGCGGTGTCCTTTTGCTCCTTTGCCAGCTCCCCGGTCGCTTATTGTTTTCCATGCTGGCCCCGTTATCCTGGCCGAGTGCAGCGAAATGTGCATAACGTGACCGGGTTTCTTAGTTGGCTTTTAGCAGATCCGCGACGGACTCACAAGTGCACAGGACACAGGATGCGCTGAGTCCCTCCTGCTCCCTGCTCCCTGCTCCTCCTGCTGATATTTCACTTGAAAAGTTTTCGACAACTTCGGACATTCGGCTGCCACGGATACTCCCGCGCATTCTGGCCCAGGACTCAGTGGCTCTGCGCTCGAGTCCTGCCGAGTTGTTTGTTTGCTGCAACTGCTGCGGTTGTTTGCGGTAAATTAAGTTGCTGCCATTGAAACTGCACTTGAGTTAATCGTTTAATTGGTTCATGTTCTGCGGAAAGGTAGTTGCTCAAATTGATGGCCCAACTTTCTGGCTGATGATCCACCAGCATGGCCAAGATCAAGCGTAAGTCCCCGGCCACTTGGTGGGAGTCATTCCGGTTTATAGGACACTCCCCTCGCATTAAAGTCGGGAATTAAAATTGATGCTAACCCACGCATTTTATGGGATCCGTAAAAACAGAAGCGAATAAATAAATTAATATTTGAGCTGAGTGGCGGGCGGGGCTGGCACTCGATCCGACACTGCTTTATGGCCAAGACTTGTTCCGTGTTGTTGGCCCTGTTTTATGATGGGTTGTTAATTTTTAAATGCACTTCCCCTCCCCGGCCAGCTCGGAGGTTTTCCTTTTTTTCGCCACCAAGCTATTTATGTGCGATCTGGGCCTGGTGGGGGGCACTGAAGTGGAAGCTGTTGATTTTATTTCCAGGGGAGAGAGAGCGCAGCACGCGAGACTCGAATCAATATGGAAGGTGTTGCCTTTCCAGGAGAAAGGGCCTGGAAAAAAGGGTGAGCAGGTACTTGCCATAAAATCCCATGAAATATTTAAACAATCAAACTGCGAGCGAGGCACTCGGCTCGGTGATGGTGTGGTTATGGGTGGTTAAAGTTAGCGAGTCTCCACTTTTGCACCTGCCAACTGACAGCATCTCTCCTTCCTTTCCTTCAGCCGGGTAAGCTTATTTAGCAGTTTCCGTTTCCGCCTTTGCCGCTCAGCTGGCACTTCCTGTGTGCGGAATATACTCGAAGAAAATTACTCTTGAACTTGGGCTTTACATATTTGAATAGCATTTAGCTCAGGACCCTTCTTTTGTGGTCATTTCTCAAAGGAGGCCATTTCCCATCACCGTTTTATTTGTCAAATATTAAGTTTAAGACTATATATTTTTCTCTGAGTGATCCACTCACCTGCCTAGGGCCTTCCGAGTCGTCTTGTGCAAGTTTAATGCATTTAACGCTTACATCCAGCCCTCGAAATTGGCAGAAACGGAGCGAGTGGCTCCCGCCCATCGGTCGATTGCCTGTCGAAGGAGTTTCCCCGCTCTTTTCCTTTGTCTGTCTGGCACTGCTGCCGGTTCAGTTGTTCGCTGGAATTTCTCCGAAATTGTTGCCAAACAAACGAATTAAATTTCAAGTACGAGATGGCAGCAGCAGCAGCAGCAGCAGCAATGGCAAGCCACTTGAACTATTTATATCAGTCTCTTTTTTGTGTTTTTTGGTAGCCAGTCGAGAACAAATCCCGGCGCTCATTGAGGTCAGATCGAATTGCGTCTGTGTGCTGTGTGTGCGGTGACATTAGCGCAGGACACCCGCTGGGCGAGTGTGTGTGTGTGCTGTGGCCAAAAAATAAATGGTTACAGTTATTGCTTTACTGCCATTTGCCACCGCCTGCTGAGCTCCGCCCGAGTTGTTTATTTCCCAGGATAAACATGTGCAGAGAGAGGAAAACTATCAGGAATGCTGTCTAGGCATTTTATAGGGATTCTAGGACATGCTATGGGACTTATATCAGTTGGAATGGAACTAGTTTACTTATTGGTCTTTATTAAAAAATATTTAGAGTTAGGAATTCCTTCATTAACTCCTTGGAATGTTTATATTTCATTAAATAATATGCCAAATTAAATTCCTAATATGTTTACTTTATGTAGAATTGATCGCTTTCCACTCTCTAGTAATTTATTTAAAGGATTCATCATATAAAACGCTTTGAATTCTTTATTTATTTACTTAAATGACAAGGAATTTCTTGATGAACTCCTCTGATTGTTTATATTTCATTAATTTATTTAATAAAATAAATTCCTATTATGTTTACTTTATGTAGAATTGATCACTTTCCACTCTCTAGTAATTTATTTAAAAAATTTATTAAATTGAACACTTTCCACTCTTTATAGAAATAATTAAATGACAAGAAACTCCTCGGATTGTATATATATTTTATACCTTAAATAATTTACCAAACTAAATTCCTATTATGTTTACTTTATATAGTAATGATCGCTTACTACACTCTAGTAATTTCTTTAAAATATCCATTATATTGAACGCTTTTTTTATCCTATTGATTTATTTAAAGGTTACATTATATATATTTATATATTTTTATCTCCGTGTACCGATTTACATACGGATAGCATCGTCAGCAGATCGGCTGGCATCTGCTAGTCCGAGGGTTCCAGTTACTTGCCCTTCTCCATTTGGTTAATTGCGAGCCTTGGCTAGTTTTTAATCTCCTAATGGTCGATGGCATTCATGGATGTCGCCGGAGTTTCGAATCGATTTGCCAATTATTCGAATGATTCTCGGCAATTCTTTGCTGGTTTTGCACAACTTCCACCGCTTCCAGGTTATTGTCCTGTTGGTCGCAAGCTCAGCCATGCAAAGTACTGGCCGGCACGGGGAAAGGACGATGCCAAGCGGAAGCGGAAATAATATTCCCAGCTCAAGCAGCGGAAATGATTTATTAAAAAACGGACCGGCAGTCGACTGAAGAATCATAATAAAAGCAACAATAAAAAAGAGGAAAATGGTGAAGGGAAAAAAGAGAAATGTCAGGAATAAAACTTGCGATTGTCATACAATAAATCGGAACAGAAATCAAAGCAAAACGAGGCTGCCCTCATCGAACTTCTTGTACTCTTTTCGCAGTGTTCCATACCAGGATACGGGATATGCCATATACCCTGCCCCGGCATCCAATACAATTGCAGGACAATTACAACAACGAGGGAGGATTTGCTGCTTAGTGACACAGAAATTCTGATTCTGCTGCTGACAGCTGGAGGAATAAAGATACAAATGGAGCGCAGCGAGCGGAAAAAGTGGAGACGCCGGCAAATGTATCTCCCCGCTGCGCTTTAAGCCAAGTCTTTAAGTCCAGTGAATCTACTCTCGCTTCCGAACTGATAATTGCCAGGCAGCCCCACTTGAGAGCTGCCCGTGAAGTGGATTTTCCAATTATATTTTATCACTTATGCAGTGTGCAGCTCTGTGTAGGTATTAATTTGGGATTAATGTTACGACTTCCTGCCGCCACCTCCACGTGTCTGCGAGTATCTGAGTATCTTTCGAATGCGGATGCTCGCCGGCAGCTCCCCCTGGCAACCTGGAAACTCCCCCTCGGAGTCGGAGTCGAAGTCGGACACATGTCAATTAGCAGGAAACATCTCTATCATTAATTATAGCTCGACGGGCTGCTGCGGCGGAGATTTTGTTTTCCCATCCAGTCCATTGTGGGGCGAGCTGCCATGGGGAAGCTGCACTGGTTGGATAAACAACGCTTTGCGGCTGCATTGCAAATTGAATTTGGCCAAAGCTCTTATCACTTATCACTTGGCTAAGCCGGCGGCAACGAGACGGCTGCCTTCGCCCGAGTGCACAACTTGCAAAACTAATTAGCAGCCAAGTCAGTCAGGAAAGTGTACCCCCAACACGAGGGAGTTTTATCCTGGCAGCAGGATGTGGGCCGACTGGGATGGGCTAAGGATGCCATCAACCCATTTGCCAGATGCACACACTAGCTAATAAATTCAACTATAATCCCGCATTGTTGCACTAAGTACTCTTCATATTTACACAATTTACACACTGAGCGAAAGGTTTATTTACTTTGAATGGATATAAAATTCTTTTTTGACAAGATGAATTATATTAAACGTAAAGTTGGTTTTTTTTTTAAGAGCTATATCTCATAGTGGGGATTATTTTAAGTAAATATATTGTATACAATAAATATGGTTTCGTAATTATATTCAGAAAGGTCTAAAACTATCTGTAGGTTTGAGGTATTTACTTATAGAAGTCTTTTTATAATATATTTGACCAACTAAGCCATACTTTGTTTGTATTTTTACTTTAGAACTCAAGGCTTCTACAGCGTAGATATTTACTTTATATTTTTTAAACTATACTGCCTTAAACTATTTGTAGGGTGAAGGTGTTATAGAAGATTTTTAAATGATAAGGCTTACTTTGTTTATATTTTCAATCTAGAAATCAAGGTTTCTATTGCGTAGATATTTTCTATATATATTTTTAACTTTGCTCTTGATATTTCCTTAAAAATACATCCCCTTCCTACCGTTTTTTCTTGCTCTGTACCATTTAGGTGTGTGTGCCGCACATTTGCATTCACATGTATGCAGCCGACAGGCCTCAGATGCATGACTGAAACCGGCTGGGAGATGAGGCGGCGGCCACAGACAGGAGCACCAGGCAGCCACGGAGCCGGAGCTGGAGCTGGGTCTGCCTGTGTCTTCTGCTCTCCGGCTGCAGCAAATGGGTCAAAAGCGGAGCGCCGAGAGGAGGGCGCCCCTCTCCAGGCGACGTTAACCGCATGTGAAAACTTAACTTCCGGTGACATAAACACTGGCAAGGAGCTTGCTTAAAGTGCACCCGGAACGAGCAACGAAAGTAAGTGCAGCCTCAGAGCCAGATAAAATATTCAAATGAACAGCCAGCTGAGCTGAGGAGCAGTGAGCATCACATACGATGTACAGATATAGGTATATATATAGAATATGCAAAACTTAATTAGCAGTTTCAACCTTTGAAAGGGAATTATTTGAGTAAGTGTACTACAAAGATTTACAAGCTTGCTATTCACTAAATTTAATTATAATTAAAGTGGCTAAGATATAAGGCAGCACTTCAATCTTAAGTTTCTTGATTGAAGATATATAATATAATTGAACCTATCATATACTCTTACACAACCTCAAGAATTTCCCAATAGTAAATCCAAAGATATTTTTAACCAAAAGTATGTGAGGTTCAATATCCTTTAGCATTATGGTCCTGACCCTTGCTGTATGCAATCTGACTGACGTAAAAGTGAATGTGTCTAAGCAGGAGCTGCAGTAAGTAAGTGGGCCTGTGTGTGTGTGCCACACTTGGCCACGTTTGCAGCCAGACAAAAGGATAACGACAAAAATGTTGACAACAATGCGGACAGACAATGCTGCGGTCGGGGCAGGCAGATAAGGCATCTACCTTAGCCATCCTGGCCCCTTGGCCGCCTGCCTGCCTGCCTGGCAGGTTGTCGACCCGATTGTTGGCAGCGTTCCTGAACTTTTGAACTATTTCCGCCGGCTGCAGTTGCCGAGTTAACCCACACGCACTCGCACTGGGCCAAATTAATTGCGTACATGGCCCGCACACGTTGATTTTCCTTAAGGATTTAGACCTGAGAACAGGAGTCTCAGCAGCAGTGATGCCAAGGAACTTACCTTGTGACTTATATTAAGTACTTTCAGAAGCCTATAATCCATTTTGATATTTAATAAAGTTAAATAAAAATGGTAAGTTACCTACCTTCCTAAGGAATGCTTTTATAAATGATAAATAGCTGCCATATCCCAAGCTTATATGACTTGTATTAAGTACTTTCAGAAGCTTAAAATCCTTTTTGATATTTAATAAACTTACTTACCTAAGGAATACTTTTCTAAATGATAAGTAGCTGCCACATCCTAAGCTTATATAACTTTATGTCTTTAAAAAACATATTTTGGCTGAAAGTAACCGCTAAATACATTTAAAACTGAGTTAAAAGTTAAGCTTAGATTGCAGAGATTGATATGGCTTATAGCCAGATCATAAACATAGTTACCTTATAAGAAAGTCATAGAAAAACGGGCAGCACTGCGACACATTGGCATCTGTTGCCCGTAACTCTGGGACGCCGAAATGAAGTGCCCGGGACTCAGCCAAGATGATCGCTTCCTGTTTCCCGGGGAAAGTTTCTGGCGGGGCCGGGCATGACTTTCGCCAGAGTTTGGAAAGTGAAAAGTTAGCTGTACAAGGAGAGTGAGAGAGCGGACCGAATCATTGATTAGCGGAAGGCGCAGCCTTGGAATCAGAGTCGCAGTTGGATTGGTGGGCGGAGCTTTATGGCTGGCAGCTAGTTATAAAGTCATTCGGTCGTCTGGGCGTGCTTAGAGCCAGAAACTACCACATCGGGGCGTCGTCATGGCCCGAAATGACCCACTTACTGGCGCCGTGAAGCCTGCTACAGATTCATTGGCGGCGATAAGGAGACAAACGGGAAAAAAGAAGGACCCAAATCCGCTTAGGGTCCTGGGTCCTGGGTCCTTGGTGCTCCGACGGTGCTCGCCTCATTGCATGCTACGCTCCGTTTTGTGGGCTCCGTCTTACCGCAATCAAAATTGTTACTTTCTAAGCCAATATGTTTTATGATGTATGAAATTTGATGTTGCGATAACATTTTACACGCCTGACTGCGCTTTATTTTTTCGCTCCTTAAAGGCCCAGAGCCGACCTGGCCTCGGGCCTTTAAAGAGGACCTCTTTTCGGATTTGGTATTGCTTTTTTTCTGCCTCTTTGCTCGGAGGGCTGCCGCAATCAACGGCAAAGTTCAATGGGCCAAAACGGATGCCAAGCTGCAACTAAATTCGGCTTTTGCCAGTGAAATATTGTCAATTTCACAGCCATGTGAAGAGAGTGAGAGAGCAGCAGCTTTCCAGGGTGGCAAAGTGCAGCTCTTGGCTGTTGATTTCTTTTTTGTTAGAACCCGGGATTTATGCCCTCTGAAAACGAGTGCTTCAGGTGCCATGCCAGTGCAGGTTGGTTAAGATTTAGGGATATTACCTGCCTGCTGTATAGCTATATATATTAGTAGAGTATTTTCCATTCGACTTGGCGGCCTTTTCCGGGCCCCGCCAATTGAAATGTGTCACCATTTTGTAGCTTTATGCATGCATCGTTCGCTCCGCCAGGCTCCATAAAAAACGGCGCTTATCATTCGCTTTTCTGTCGGCCATTTTTGGGCAAGCGCTTTGGCTTAGGCGCCCATTCTTTGGCCCCTTTCCCTAGCCCTAGTCCTAGCCCGTTTTGCGGCCATTTCTGCTGGCTTAAAATATTCTTTTTATGCGCTCATGATTTTAATGCGCTTTGAAGCCACCGTCCACGTTTTGCCATCATTTTGTCTGAAATTCATGAAGCGCATCGCGGTTTTGTAAGCGGAAGACTTAAGCTGCCATTGGCCGGGCCCGGATCCGCATGCAAATGCCCTCCCCCAGCTATTTAATTATGTATTAAATGCTGCAGTTTGCATAATTAGCCGAGCCACATCAAGTGCACTTTACCCACTGCACTCAGAGGGGCTCTTATTCCTTTTTTTCGGCCACTTTCTAGCAGTTTTCTGGCCCTCGACAGCCATCGCGTTGAACGCTTTATGTTGCCGGCTTTAATACGTCTAAATGAGATGAGTTAACCATTTAACGCTTCGATGCGACAGGGCAAAGGACGTGCTCTCCTGTCTTCTGTCGCCTGCCTCCTGACAGCCGTTGTTTATTTGTGTGCGTTGCGTGTGAAATTGTCACGTCAACGGCAACCAGAGAAAGTCAAAAGTGCGGCCGAGACGCCTTGGATTCCGCTGTCAGTCGCCGTCGCCATCTCCGGCTGGCGGTGGCTGGCACCTGCCGTTTGCTTTGACAAGAAATCAAATTAACAGCCCGCAACGTCTTGGTTTCTGCTCCTACACCCCGCACTTCAGAATTCACTGCTTGAAGCCGGCTGAACTCGAGAGTTTCTATGCGGATCCCTGGCATCACTCATACGCCCCGTACGCCGGCCGCCCAGAGAGCATGGCTCTCAAGTGCTTCTCGCTTGTGTGTGTGCGTGTGCCCCACCCTTGACCTGGAACCGTAGGCAAAGTGGCACTAGCCTAAAATGGCTGCACATGCAGAAAATAGCACTCAAGACAAAAGAAAAGAAACCCTTTGAATTCAATATTAATTCAAATATATATTGTGACTCAGGGATAATACTTGGGAAATAGTCCAAAAATAGTTCGAAGAAATAGTTGGGGAATAGGTTGACTTGAGTTTTATTTAAAATGTTCTTTTCTGATGAGTTAGCTACTATATATATATATATATATATATATATATAAGCCTTCAAGCTTAAGGTATTTATATATTTTTGTAGAAATAAATATATTAATTTTTATTGTGAACTTAGATATGTTATTTCCTGAAAATGTTTGTAAGACTAACAATTTTATATTTATAAAAATAAGAAGACAAAGGAATTACATTTCACAGAAACACTAAACACCTACTATTTATTTAAAATCAACTATTTATAAATTTACAATTTTATATATATTATATATTTTTATTTTATTTTATTTTATTTTTAAGTGCAGCACTTTCGTCCTAGAAAAGGTCTTGATCTGAGTTTTATTTAAAATATCCTATTCTGATGAGTATGAATACTCATATAAGCCTTCAAACTTTAGGTATTTATAAATTTTTGTGTAGTAAAAATATCTTAAAAATAAAGATAGCACTGCTTATAGAGAACTTAGACTTAATATTTCATGAAAATGACTAGAAGATACTTATAAAAGCAAGGAAGCACAGAAGCATTAAGCATTTACTCTTCTAATTTTCCTCTAAGGCTCTGAAATGGACATCCTGTATTTTATTTTCCTGTGCAGCACTCTCGTCCTTCGCCCACTCGACCCTGCATTTGAATGCATTTCTTTCTGGCGGGCAGAAAAACAGGATCAGATGTATGTATTCAGTCCTGAAAGTTTTCTGCTGCTGACTGTGATGTTTTGCATTTATTTTTCTCTTTTTTCTTGTGTCATTGTGCCCTGACCAAATGGGTGAAATTGTTAACTTTACATTTAAGCAGATTACAAAACAAGCGCACGACGAACATCAACTGGGGATGGGTTCTGTCAGAGGCTGGCTGCTGGCTCCCGGCTCCTGGCTGCTGGCTCCCGGACTGATCCTGCTCCTGTCAGGCGCTGCAATGCCTGTCAGCCTTGTGTCAATCATTTGCCACTGCGGCAGCCTGTAACTGGCTTTAGTGCGAAGATAATTGTTTTTTGCCGCCGCCGCTGACTGCGTCCCGTGTCCTGCGTCCTGAGTCCCGGCTTTAAATTATTTTGTTTCGCTTTTGTGCAGCTCAATAGGGCTGGCTTCACCGAAAAAAGGGGCAGTGTCCCCGCCCCTGCGACTGTGGCTTAATGGATGTTGGGCTTTGCTCTCGATTGAATGTGACATCAGCCGTTCCCACTCACTGTCAAATCCACCTCCGTGCCCCGGTACACCGCGACTGCTAATTGCCACCGCCTATTTGAGGCCAAAGCTAATTTCGATTAGGCAAAGCCGCAGACGGCATCAGTATTCTCTGTTTGGCTTCGGTTTTGTACATTCAATTGCAGCTGCGGTTGACCAGCTAAAAAATCAAATGAAAACTGAAAAACCAAATGGTTGGCAGGGGAGAAATGACTTATAAGTGGGATTTACTCGATTAAATCAGCGAAGGCGATGAGTCTTTAACGAGTTAGTGGGTATAACCCGAAACCTCACAATAAATAAGAAATTTGCCTCTCCTGAAGGTCTATTTAATATATAAATATTCTAAAAAAAATTAGCAAGCTGTAGGAACTTAAAAAATGTAAGAGTTTATAGAGAAATAACTCAGGAAATATAATTTAAAAAAAATATAGTCTCTCTGCTTCCTGGTTGTGTAGGACCTTATTCTATATTTTATTACAAAAAGGATCATTACTTCCCAGAATGCATTTTAATTAAGTATAATACAATAAATAATACCATGCAATAAATAGGATATTTGTCCCTCCTGACGATCTATTAAATATATAAATATTCTAAGAAATTAGCAAGCTGTAGGGACTTAAAATATTTGAGAGTTTATAGAATAAATAACTCAGGAAATTTAATTAAATAGAATATAGTCTATCTACTTCCTTATTTTTTAAGACCTTATTCCATATATTATTTCAAAAGGATCATTGCTTCCTAGATTGCATTATAATTAAGTATTCTGTCAGTGCTTTGGCTCTGGCACTCAGCAGTCACCAAATAAATAATTTATGAGAAATAAGCAGCCGAAGTGGTTTATTTGTTGGTAGCAGCAGGTCGGCATCGGTGGCAATGAGTGAAAGCAACGTTGATTAATTTAATTACGCGGCCCGGAGTCCACAGACGGGGCGGGGGCTAACCGCTTCAGAGATCCAATTGAAAAATATTTCATATATTTTAATTGAATTGCATTAAAATTCGATGTGCAATTTAATTATCGGAGGAGGGCCGAGGAATGCCTGCCAATTGATTTGGCAGCGTCAGAAATGCTGGCATGCCGCCGCATCCCAGACACTGACAACATTGTTGTCGCAGTCGCCGGTGTTTGCCATTTCCCAGATATTGTTGGCTGCTGCTGGTGACGGGAATTGGTATTGGTATTGGTAAGGCCCAGCATCCGTGCGCATCATTTGCTAATTAGTGTAGTGATGGGCAAAGTTAGTTGGCCATCAAGCGGGTTGGCCTGAAATAATTGCATATTGGCATTTGGTTGCATGCAAATGAGGCGGCAATAAAGGGTCTAACGAGGCCTTTTCAACTAATTATAATTGTTTTTTATAGAAATTTCCCACGTCAGCCTTTGTTAGTTTGGGTAAATGAAATGCTCATTAGAGTTTGTTATAAAAAAGGCTTTAGTTGGGAAGGGGTTTATGTTCATGTTATTTTGGTTATTAAAAAGGGTTCCCCAAACAATGCCAGAGTTAAATAAATTGCTTACATAACTTACATATTCTTCAGATTATTGGGATTTATGGTGGAGTATTTACAAATTTCTACAGAAGGAAGTGCAAATGTTTGTGCATTTTTGTGTTGCAATAACCACTGCCGTAAATTCCACTTGCGTGGCATGCAGATCCGCCCACCGAGGGGCGTGGCAAGCCGGCATGTTGGCAGTTGGCAGTTGGCAGGAATTTGCGACTCCGCTATTGCAACGGCTTTGAAAGCCATATCGAATGCCTGCGAATATTGGCCCAATGCGGGCCACATGCTGTGCCGGCAGCCACTTATCACACAGACATTTCCCAGGGCAAACTTGAACAACTTTATTAAATTTTCAGGCAGCGCCTTGTTTAGTCTTTACTCTGCTCTCGAATTTATTATTTATATTGCAAGTTTATCACACACACAGCGAGGCCCAAAAGTATTTTATTGACCACACAATAAACGGACCACTTGCCCCCCGTCATGACTTGTTGGCAGTTTCGAGACCGAAGCTGAAGCCAAAGCCGAAGCCTTTGAGGGCCAAATCGTATTGTCCTTAATTGCTTTTTAAAGGTCCTGGACAAAGGCAGGAGCAGGGGCAGAGTCACAGACCAAATCAAGTCAACGTCTGGCTGCCAAAACAGGTGAGTGGGAGATCAGAGGGCGGAAGCCCATGCAACATTTGTTTCAAGCAATTTACTTCAACATAATCATATTAAATTTTCTCCACCTACTCGTTTAGCCAGCCGGCTGGTCCTCGGAGTCCTGCTGCTCCTGCAGCTCCTGTGTGGGGGCGTGCACATCGTTTTTGTCTAGCACTTGCCACCTGGACTCCGCCAGCCTCGACTCCACTCGGTTCGGCCTCAGTATCTGGAAAATTATACTTAAAAGCTGGGAGCGTCCTCCACACACATGCGTCCGACTTTGTAAGCTGCCGGCTGACACCAACAGCAGCCCCCTGAACAGAAGCACTGTGAGAAAAATGTATAAAATATTACCCTAAACAAAGCAGAAAATACTGTAATGTCTTATGAAATATATGAATTTTCAATACTTATTGATGTTTGAGTTTATAACATCTGAAAACGAATTAAAAGTTATACAAATTTACTGGTAATATTCCCAAGTTTTTTTCTTACAGAATTATTTCCTAGTAAAACTGACCATGTGGCGGATTTTTCTGCGTGCAGGGCGTCCTTTTTATAGTTGCTCTGCGGCAGGACAACCAACGATGTCCCGGCTCCTGCTCCAGCTCCGTCTCTGCCTCTGACTCTGGTGTGTGTTTATTTTTTTTTCCTGGTTCCTGTTCTAGTTCCCATTCCGGCAACTGCTCTGCCCTGCCCAGGTCGTTGGCTTTTTGCCTCACATGGGGGCGTTTTCATTTCCTTGCTGCCAGTTGGTAGTTGCCTGTTGGCCAACCCAGCGGCAATGGCAACACCAGTAGCAGCAGCAACATGCAACATCCAGGGAGTTGGCTTCTTTTCGCAACCATAACTAGTACTTCCTCCTTGGAGGAGTTCCTGCCGCACTGTGTATTACAGCAATTATAATTTTATTCTAATTTAATTTCCCATAAACTAAGAGGCCTCGCCACGGCCTGAGTCATGCGGTGATTATGTAAATTCCCTGAAATCCATTAGCCACACCCAATCGTTTCCACCACTCAGGGTGGCTAGAGATCATTTCTATCTGGCATTTCAGGGAGCTCACTATGAAGGCTGTTTTGGTAGCTCTCTTGGGTTTGTTGGCGGAATATATATCGGTGAATGCATTAAGCTATAGTATAATCAATTCCAGCATCGTATCTGAGAACAGTGCTGTGTGGCGAATGTGCCACCTGCTCTGCCTGGTTCGACTATCCCGTTTGTGGCCATAACGAACGCTGCTATGCCCCCTTCAAAAACTCCTGCGAAATGGAAATGGTTAACTGCAAGATGCCCGAAGATTACAGTGAGTAATTATGAACTTATTTGTTTAACATGATATTATATCTAAAAGAATTTGATCGACTTTCAGAATTTATACAGACAGTTTACTACGGACATTGCTTCAGGCCCAATGTCAATAAGTGCAATACCGTTAGCTTGAAGCAAAAATTAGAGAAAAGAGACAAATCTGTAGAGATATTTGCTTAAATAATACTTGGAGCAATAGTATATATTATATGCATATTTAAGTAATAAGTTCCAGTTTACTAAGTAAATGCAAATTCTTTAAAGCAACTACAAACTTTTCTTTAAATTAATTTCAGCGGGAAGATGTATACATATTTCCTTAAGCCTTTTCCTGTAATAGTATATATAGAGATATATTATACATATTTATTTCATTCCAGTCAGTCAATTGATCTTCAAAAGAGTGGGCTCTTCCTTTCGCGGCAGCGGGAGGGTGAGGGTTCGCGGTTGCCCAACAGTGCAGAACGGCCATTAATACGACTGGTTTTTTGTGGCAACCTTTGCTCTTAAAACAAACAGCAACAGAAGCGGCATGAAGAAGAATTGCATCAAGCATATAAATGGATAAACATTTATTGCAGTTTATTGAAAAATTGGCGGTTATCGTACTCAGGAGCGGAGTAAGCGAAATGCCAGAGCGGGGAAATTTGCGCGACCGTTAAGCGTTTTAATTTCACACAAGAGACGCAAAGTTGATTGCGCTACACCCGAGCTGTTGGGGGCTTTTGGTTACTTATATTATATGTAAATTATAGATAAAAATAGGGAGACTAAGATCCTTGTATAGGATGATTTTAGGAAATATTTTGGTAAGTTATTGGTTACTTTTGGGTTACTTATCTTGTATGTAAATTAAATATAAAGTTATGCGAACTAAGATCATTGTATAGGATGAATTTAGGAAATATTTTACTAAGTTATTGGTTACTTATATTATATGTAAATTAAATATAAAAATAGGGAGACTAAGATCCTTGTATAGGATGATTTTAGGAAATATTTTAGTAAGTTTTTTGGTTCCTATTATTAATTTCGAATTGAAATACTTCAGACTTCCATCTCTTTTTAAAAATTCTAAGCTTATCAAGTTTTATATTTAATTAACTTATTATTAAGAAGTATTTAATATATTTTAAATTAATTTTAGGCTATCTGAAGCTAAGAATCTGATACAAATATTTTTCTGTTGAATGCTATAAGTGACTTGCTTATATTCCCCCTGAAAATGATTGAAATTTAAATTCAAATAACCTTACTTGTCCGGCATGTCGCAGTTCAAAGAGGCTCCCATTATTCGTTAGCTCACTCGACGTATATTTATTCATCCATTTATATTTGTGTTGCGTGCCTGCACTTTATGGCCACGCAGACACTCACCGAGCCACACGGGCTGCAGTAAATTAAGTCGTTAATATCTTGTTTATCATGGCCTCCGCTGCTGCTGCTGGTGGTCGGCGGCGGCGGCTATTGGATTGGCCATTGCCCGCGCCCATGGCCCAGCGGTGGCCATATGCTGACCCAGGGACAAGACGTGGCTATGCGCCAGTTAATTACATGATTTATACGCATAAATGTATGCATTGAGCTTGATTTATGAAATTAATTTAAAACGGATTTACCGGCCTTCGCGCACAATGCAGTGTAAAAATTCTGTTGCATACCCAATAGGCGCAGCCACACTCACACACGTATTGGCACTATGTGCTAATCACTTTATCACTTGCAACAAATTCAACCAGCGCGCACACGCACACACATAAAGATAATTTAATTTTATTGAGCCAGGCACGAACGGTTAGCAAAGAAAGTAAATTGAACAGTTGGGGGCAAAATAATAGGGCTGCGCTTGAATAGAGTAATATTTTAACCCTTATTGTATATAAGGTAGAAAATGCTTGGTTTAGTCTAGGAAAAATCAGTTGTGTGTTGTTTATATGTAATTATTTTAAAGTTTTTTGCTACTGATAACAGAGAATATGCGTTTTAGAAGCAGTTACACATTAAAAATTCGAGTTAAGTTGAATTAAAATGTACATAGAATCATGTATTTATTGTGTAAATAGATCCATATTTTATTCCCTCAAAAGAGTATTTTTGTAAAAGGTTTCTTAGGATTTTATAATGGTTTTACAATTGAAATTAATTTATTTTGAGAATTAATTAAATCAGCTCTAGATTTTGTAGATAAATTCATATATGCTGGTGGCTTGAAGTTTTGAAAATAATTTAAGAGGTGCCTAAAATATGTAATAAAATGTTTGTGACACCCACTTCATTTTTTGTAGCATACTTTCAGAAGTGATTCCTTGAAGTGATTTCAACAGGCTAGTGCTTTCTTTAGAACCCTGGATATATTTATTAGGAAGAATATATTATTAGAAGGCGTAATATTGCTATTCCTTCAACCACAACTGTTAACTGCCTGCATGAATGGCCCAAAGCCCGCCCCTTTTGGGCCACCCCGCCCAACTACTAACTCATTATAACTGTTTTATTAGCAGTTTGCGCGGGAAACTCTAGCCGGAGCCTGTCTACGTTCCCCGCCCGCTCCGCCTGTTTCATTTACACTCGCTGCCTGAATTACTTTATTAGTCTAATTAAATGCGCCACTTGTACGCAAAATGGCACGCGGCTGCGAGAGGCGAGCAAACAATTAATGAAATTAGCAAAAGTGTTTTTTGCACACTGGAGAGATTTCTTTGCTGCCCCTCTCCCGCCTCCGCTAATTAGATTAATTAATTGCCCCACTCCCCGGCTTCGATCAGCGATGCGAGGGAGCCATAATCCTTGCCAGCTGCGCTGTAGTGGAGCTACCTGCACCAGGATCAGGGACACAAAACACAACCACACCCCATGCGACGACATCGGCGATTATGGCTGTGAAACTGAAACTGAAACTGAACCTGAAACTGAAACGGATTCGCGACCGAACACAGATGTGGCCTGGAAAATATATATAGCCGCGGGATTATGTCTGCACTGTGGAATGGCAGTGTCAGGCTGGCATATTCACTGCAGTCCCGCTGGCTAAACATAAGCCAGGCACCCACTCCACCACCCGCCGTAGTCCTTTATTCTTCGCTGGCAGTCGCTGTCTTTTTTAATATTTACACATGTGCGGAGTCCCCAAGTTTATTATATTTGCCTGGGTTTCTCCTCCGTTTAGTTGGGAAGAGTTAACTAAAGTTAGTCAAAGACAAATGCCTGGTTTGATTATATCTGAAGAAGATATATCCTATTTTTCCTATTAAATGATCGTTAAGTTATGCCTTATATTTATTATATTTTATTATAATTACCTGGGCTTCACAGCCTCCGTATAGTTGGGAAAGAGTTGACTAAAGTTAGTCAAAGACAAATGCTTATACACCATACTGGCTTGATAATGTTTAGGGAAGATATTTTCCAATTATTCCATTTAAAAGATTCTTAAGTTAGACCCCATGTTTATTATATGTTTTTATATTTGCCTGGTTTTCACAGCCTCCGTTTAGTTGGGAAAGAGTTAAGTAAAGATCCTTAAGTTAGGCCCCATGTTTATAATATATTTTTATATTTGCCTGGTTCTCATAGTCTTCATTTAGTTTAGAAAAGAGTTAACTAAAGTTAGTCAAAGACAAATGCTTGTACACTATCCTAGTTTAATAATGTTTAGTGAAGTTATTTTCCTATTTTTTCTATTAAATGATCGTTAAGTTAGCCCCCATGTTTATTATATTTTATTATATTTGCCTGGGTTTCACAGCCTCCCTTTAGTGAGAAAGAGTTAACTAAAGTTAGTCGAGCAAACTGGTTTTATAATGTCTAAAGAAGATGTTTCCTATTTTTCCTATTAAAAGATCATTAAGATAGGCCCCATGTTTATTATAATTTATTATACATTCCTTATTTTCACAGACTGTGTTTAGTGGGGTATAAGTAAACTAAATTTAGTCAAAGACAAATGCCTATAAACCATACTGGTTTGATAATGTTTAGTGAAAAGGTTTTCCTATTTATCCCATTTATAGAGGAGCCTTTAAAGGCTTTAACTTTCCTTTAACTTTAGTTGCTACTTCCTATAATTTCATCTGTCTGGCATTCAATTTTTTTTAAAGAATCCTTCTCGGATCCTCTCCTGACTTTGCCATAACCACATCCGTTTCGACAACTCTGTCCTGGCATTAACAATCGAGTCAGGTAACTTCATCGGAACATAAATTCGCACTTATGAGGCAAAGTACAAAAAGTTTGCTAAGCACAACACTATCCGCAATCGACACACACAGACCAGACGCCACACACCACACACACTACCCAGACTGTGAAATATTTTTGAGAAAACAATTTCAGGGCAAACAGCTCTATGGCACTGCAGCCACTGGAAAACTCGACAATGCTCCCAACTATGTAACTTGGTTAATCCTATTGATTTTGATTTGCATACAAATTAGAATCTGCACAGCCACAGAGGGCCAGGGGTGTGGGTGTATGGGGGAATCCAAAGAGCTCTCCAGGCAGTTGGTTAGCAATCTGCCAAAGGATTTCGGACGAAAAACTCTGCCAGGATGCCGGCTTGAAGGTGGCAAGGCAATGCCAGGCAAGTGCCGGCAAAAAAGTGCTTAACATGTGTACAACCATATCCAGCAGGGAGCTAAGCTCCTTATACTCTCGGCATTAAATTTCAATTTAAGCTGGACGCTTCGGCATCGAGGGAAGCTGGCAGCTGGGGGCCCGATCCTGGGCTCCTGGGTGCCTGCCTTGGTCCTTGGAAAGCGACGAAGTGCGAATGCTTTGTGAAACAATTAGCATCTTGCTTAATTGTTGGCAGACGGGGCGTGGGAGCGACTCATGTGGGATAGAATTTTAAAACATTTTAATGGAACATAAACCGAGCTTAAAGAGGCGGCATTCAGGCGCACACGTATTTGCTCTTGCCACCCTCGGGCGGTTAGAGATGGGAAAGCCACCGGGCTTTCCTTTTTTGTTCGATATTGCCGCAACTTATGACGCAATTTTGGCTAAGCTATAATAAAAAAAGAGTCTTTTTATTAGATATATTTTAAAATATTGTATAGAAGTCCCCTTATGCTGATATATATATTTCTATGTCAGTTTTACTTTATTTAGAACATCCCAGTAGTAGAGTTCCTATCCTAGGATTTACCATCTCTGGCCTGGGGTTCGGGGCTTGCCAGAAATATGAAAATGAAATTTAATGCGGTGCAAATTCTTTTTAAGATGTGTGTGTTCCGCGTGAGCTTTTTAATTTCCTTTAATATTTCATTAAGGCCCAGCATCTGCATGAGCAAACAACGGCACATGGCATATGTGTGTGTGCAGGTCCGCAGCAAGGAATTTCAATTAAGATTAATTCGCGCATGTATTGCCGGCTCTGGAACCTTCAGCCCGGCTCCTGGATGCTGTGCGTTGGATGCTGGCTGCTGGCTGCTGGCTGCTGGATGCCTGCCAGGTGGCATCGCAGAAGGATCGGGCCATGGGCCGGGGCTGCCCGCTTTTTGGCACCTCCCGGAGCCATCAGTCGCGGTTGCTTTTACCACTCGGCTGCACTTTGGGTCACGCCTGAGCGCCGATGCGTTATGAAGTGAGGAGGAGGACTTGGAGGAGGAGGACCCGGAGGAGGACCTGGAGAGGAGGCCGTAGGTCGTTCCCTACCAAATTGTGCCACTTGAGGGGGGAGCATCAGGAGTGCCAGTAAGAAGCAAAAAGCCAAAGTAAAAACATCAAGCCAAGCTGCCGCAGCACGGCAAAGGACAACAGCAACAAATTAAAATAAACTTTAATCAGGGCGGGTAAACAAAAGTGAGAAAAAAAGAACTGCGGCGAGTGGCAAAGTAAATGCCGGCAGCGCACTAAGTGCTCCATTTCATCATCGTCAGGGGACCGGGAATCTGCGGATCCCTCGACTTGTCATCGCTAACGCGCCATGGATGCAGCTGCTGCTGCAGCGCCATTGATAACTCGAGTGCTCGACGGGCAGTAAATATTTTTATTCAAGTTAATAACGTTGCTCTAGTTGGCAGCTTTGGTTTGCCGTTTCCGTTTACCCAGCCGCACCTCGCCTCGCCTCGCCCCCCTCTTTTTTTTGCTTATGCAGCCAGGCTGTTTACGGGCCAAGTCCTTGCCGGCGTCTATTTACCAGCACTGCAGTTGTTTACTGAGGTTTCCATCATCCGTTCTCTATCTGCGCCACTCTGTTTGTTCATTAGCCGCTCGGCAACAGCAGCAGCAGCAACATCGGCAGCAGCAGCAACATTGGCAGCAACAGCAACAGCCAAAGGAGTGGCGGCTACATTTTTACTCGTCGCTTGTTTTATGCGGTTTCAAATAAATTGCCAGCGAGCATCATTTCCGCTTCCTTTGCCGCCTCCCAGCACCATGCCAGCCCCATGATTAAGCAGCAACATTTCTGCTCACTCATCAGTGAACTCTATGTGCACTGGAAGAAAATATAAGACCAACATAATAGAGACTCTAGAAGTAGTAAGCATTTTACATACAATAAATTAAGCTAGTTACAATTTCCAGCTTAATTTATTATATGTAAAATGCTAGATTAGATTACTACTTCTAGAGGTTACAATTTCCAGCTTAATTTATTATATGTAAAATAGTAATAAGAGTAATAAGAGAGCTTCAAAAACCTTTCTTTCCAGTGCACTCTGCTCTTTGGTGGGTCGGACATCCTGCGCACCTCACATGCCCAGCACTCCCCTCGTCCTGCGCATTCCTGCAGGATACCACGGCTCAGCCCTTCACTTTTGAGCAGTTGTTACTATTTATGGCCAACACTTTTGCCTGCTGGCTGCGGGGTAACGACTGTGACTCAAGTCGGGACTGAAAAGGCAATTAAATGATTATTTGTGCTTTTACTTCGCTCTCCGTGATTTAATGACGTTGTGGAAATATGTTTGTCCGTCTGCCGTCCGCCGGGGGTCCGCGGGGCGCAGAATGTAATGAACAAAAAACAATTAGGCAGAGATCCCGCTCTCGGGCTGCTCGGCTAGAACCGCAATTAATATTAATTTGAATGGGTTTTTATGCGTTCTCCTTGAACGCCTCACCTTCATATATCATAATTAGCCGAGGGTCCGGCATATGGCGGCGCGCCTGATCAGAAGTTTGCAAAAGGAATACAAAAAGGCCCTCGTAAAATTTGCATACAATTTGGCTACCTTTTCCCTCTGCTCCTGGCAGGACAATTGCCTTATCGGAGAGGGTTCTTTGCATAAAATTCCACTCAGTGATTTGGGTTGAGCTGGGTGAGCAGTGCTGAGTTTGATTAATGTCCCGGCAGGATTGGCAGAGTGCCTAACAAGGCATAAATTGCTGACTTCGAGTGCAGTTCCTGGTCGGATTTATTGACACATGCTCGAGATGACAATTATTTAATTGAAAATACACAAGCCAGTAGGAGGGGGCCCAAATTAGTTTGACAAACTCTGATATTCGATGATGCGACTGAATGAAAACTAGAGTTGACTTTTCGTCAACAAAAGGCGAGCTTTGGGGCTGCATTTTCCACACGGCCACACAGACATTGATTAGTGTGTGTGGATTGCATAATACTTGAGTTCGAGCATGAGTGAATAAACAGAGACACGACGACCAAGGAAGCCAAAGTAATTTGCACTTGTCGTCTCGAGTCCTTGGCCCTCGTCCTAGTCCTCGTCCTCGTCCCTTAACCCCCGAGTGCCGCTCCCTGTGTGTGTGTCCAGGTGGCCTCAGCGCGCCTCCCCTTGCTACTTTGCATAATTATTATTATGATTGCCGAGTTTTGGCAATTTGGTCATGCACAAATGCAATTTTCGCTGAGACTCGAGACGAGATGTTCGCCATTAGTTCAGGACGCACACAACCGCATGTGACTTCAATCAATTTGCATAGCAAATAAGTGATTTTATAACTAATGGGAAACTGTTAAGCGACATTAAACGGCAGCAGGTGCGGCGGATACTTCCACAAAATGCCCGATCTGCTCAATGCCGATATTATCTCCAAATATTATCCACTTTATGCCAAGTTAAATACAGACAATTATGCATTTTAATTAAGCATTTCTGATGCCATGCCACAGCTGCCCCTTTATCTGTATTTCCATATTTCCTAACGAAGGCCCAGGCCTTAATCTCCCTAATTCTAATTCAATGTGGCTGGCCAAAGTCCCATAATTACGCAAAGTTTTCTGGCAGGTACAAATTGGATATTTAGACTCTGCCGATATAATCTCAAATACTAGGTTGTGGCAACCATTTAAAGTTAAGCTAAAGACAAACAAATGGCTATTAATCAAACACATCTCTGAGTTTGTTGGCTGTGTCAATATACCTTAAGTATACAGCTTTTAATTATGGTTAAAGCTTTAAACTTCCTTGAGGCTTAAAATGCAAGAAAACTTAAGCTCATTTATTTCTATCTTTGAAATGTGAAAAGATGTCCTGATAAAAATAAAGTAATTTGAATTTAAAATAAAAGTATTTGGTTTTATTAACATAATTTTGATTGTAATAATATTTAAAATATATTATTCCACAAAATGTAAATACATATCAATTTAAAAACAGTATAACCAAGAGAGTTAATATATTCTGTACTCACAATATTATCTAATGGAATCTACAAAAGCCAGGACTCCTATGTATCTCAAGGATATATCTCAGCAACTTCTGCAGCTAGAATCTCCATATTTACTTCCAAATTTGGATTGCCAGAGGACCTTCTATGCGCAAAAAGGAATCTTCCAATATGGAGAAAAACTTGGCAGCCTTGCCAAGGCCTTGGGGCCTCCGGGGAGAGGGTAGGCATGGGCAGGGGGATGTCGCGATGGCCCCCACCCGCTGGGCGCCGTACCCTAATGGCCGCAATGTGCGCGACCATTAGTGAAACATATGGCCGTTCGGAGCGAGACGGACCTTCTTTGGCCCGAAAACTTTTTCGCCTGCCTAAACGTAACTTAATTTTTTGGCTTTCCAGCTGCGGGTCAAACCCAGCTTGTTACCTGACTCGATGCTGCTCCGCTGTATGGGGTAATTGGTCCCCGGAGTGCTGTAGCTACTTAGAGACATCGTGGTCCTGGCCACTAGCCCCTAGTCTCTCCCTTCTGGCCGTGTCAACCGGCTAGGCATATTTATGGCACAGGAGTGGCGATAAAAAAAGCGCCAACCGTTTCGGCTTAGATAGCGGACTAAGCGATCCTTTCCTTCTTTTTTGTGGCTGAAAATTAGCGACTGCACTAAATTTTGGCCAGGAAATTACACGCTAAAGTTTCATGTAATCGGGCCAGGGGTGGCTACAAATTATTGCTACTCAGACAGGTCCTTAAAGTTTCAATGCTCGGCACTTAAAGAGGCGAGGACAAGAACGAGGACGAGGGCTAGGAAGAGGGTGAAGCTGAATCGGAAACCGAGACGACAAGGGGAAACCAAAACCAGAGATTCCCACTTAAGTGAAACTCTAAGATCGCTCAGGTGTGGCCGTGTGTGGGCCAACTCAATTTAACGCCCAGAAGGCAGCAAAGTAGCAGCACAAATAAAGACACACAGCATTCCAGGGATTGGTAGCTCATAAATAGTTAAGTAAGCGAAATGAAAGGCAAAACCCGGGGACCCAGGGACCAGGGACCACCTGGGCAGGAAATGGCACCGAGGACCCCGTTTACTCCTCAGCCCAAAGGTGTACCCGGGGTTAACAAAAGGTTCCAGAGAATTTTATGCGTTTGTCAATAAAAACCCGGATACACACAGGAGCCAAGAAGGTCACCCGAAAGGCGAAGGCAAATCGGGCTAAGTGTAGGCATATTGACCTTCGTCAGCCTCAGACCAAGACCAGGCCCCCACCTCCGCCTCTTCAGAGTCCTCAGCCATTTCCCAGCGGAGTCCCAGTCCGCCAGCCACAAGTAGAGAGCAAATAATGCTGAGCGGACCCGGACCCGGACCGGAGAGCATGTGGCCATTTGCCGGGGACGTGTGGCCACTCTCTAGATAGAGACCGTGATTTAGCGCGCGCTTCACGTGCGACGATTGCTTTGCAATTAGCGCCATTTCAGCAGTTTCCTCTTGACGCCAGGACTCGCTCGTTCGCTCGTCGTTAATTACCCGAAGCTCCTGCATTTGAAGGCTGTCCCGCCGATGACCCGCCCATCGACGACAGCTTTGTGACCCATTTGCCGGTCTCCGCCAGGGCCCTCTGCTCTCTGTGCCCTAATGGCTAAAAAGGCCCTCATAAATTCGGCACATGCCGAACCACGGGGCGCATACGTAACGTCTAATCGTATGTAAGAAAGCTGGCTCCAATTAGTCGTGTCGCTTTCAAGTGCCCACCACACTGATCCGTGTCCTCGTTTCTGCAGCGAGTACAGAGAGAGAAAAAGAGTCTTTTCAAGCAAAAAAATATTTAAGATTTCATGTGATTTCGTATTTATATAAAATTATTCAAAGATATGTTCAGATTAAATAATTTCGCAATTAGGAGCATTTATTCTAAGTTTGATCTTAAATTTTCAGCTAGAACTCTCTAGCCTTTTTTATATTTTAAAATGTATATTTAACAGACACTTTTCCTAGAACTTGCTGTACTTTTCCCCCTGTTTATATGAGAGCCTTGAGCCTAACGAGCTGAGAAGTGGGTGGAACCCCAACAATGGCTCCAAAGGCTGATGCACAATGGTCATGTGAAACGGCCGCGGGCTCTGCCACTTGGCAAGTGTCAACACGTGGGGTGAAAATAGGACAAAATATTGTAGGCAGAACGACAGAAAAATAAAATCCAGAGAAATCTGCGACATTTTAAAACGGAGAACAAATGCCAAATTGTGTAAAACAAAGGGAAGTCGCACACATAAACATTTGTTTACATTAAATACAAATGGAAATTATGCCCAGCCTTTTGGCAATAAATACGCAAATCTAAAGCGCCGCAGGACTCGGCTGTGCGTGTGTGCGAGGCATTCGAGGGCTCAGCGTGGGAGGCAGCTAAGCTTTCAACAACTCGCAAACTTATTCGGGATTTAATATTAAATGACAAAGCGGGCCACACGCTGATAACTAAAGACACGCGATGCCGACGAATTATGTGAGTGATTCGCAACACATTTCCAGCCAAATGGGTTACTGCTGCTGGTGTTCTAATGTTTTAATTGGAGGGAAATGTGAGAACTTTGTGCACTCAGGGGAAAAAAGGGGGTTAAACCTGGTGAAGTTGGGTTGTAAATAAAGTTTACACACCAAATAATGACTGATTCGCTAGCTAACTCATATATAGTAACATTATTTAGGTCAATTTAATATTCAACACAACATAAATATATATTTTCTTTGGTGTACGATAAAGGCGTTGACTTGGGCTGCTATTTACGACAACTAAAGTCTGTCATGCCACAACAAGCGCCAGGCGATAGGTAATGACTTCATTCCTACCACATCCCCCCATGTGGAGCCACACCGATTCCCGGCCAGAATTGCATTGCGAAATGCACTCCCCGAATGGCATTCAACAGAAGTGTGAATTATAAACACGCAGACCTCGCCGCGGGGCGGTCGCTAATAAGCAGCCAGTATTCAGCGGTGGAAGGGAAAAAACGTTGAAATTTCTAGCGATAATAATCAGGAAAGCGGGCAAAAAAATATGCTAAAAAATTGTTCAATTAATATGAGCTCCCTTTGCGGGGACAAAGAGGGAGTAGGAGTAGGAGTAGGAGTAGGAGTACGAGGGCAGCATGTAAAACGTTACTAACGCGCATAATTTTCACACAAACACACTGCCACATGCACACAATGTTAATGCCATGTAATTAAGCGCATGCTAAAAAGTATGCAACAATAATGTCCTGGCTCCAGGGGAGTCCTCCAAGGGGGTTTTGTCACGCTCAGTGCACCTAGATCCCTTCCGAAGTGGCGTGGTCTCCGCCCGTGTAATGTAGTTAGCACCGCCGACCGACCACCGAACCAATCAATAATCGGGCTACGAGGCGTGGCACGTTACTTTAATTGGAGCCACGTCAAAAGCAGGCAGGCAAAGTGTGGAAAAATCAAATTTATTTTGAGGCAGAGCTCACAGAGTACAAGTGCTGCCGGCGCCTGTGCCCGATCAATCAATCCACTTCAATATTACGCATTCGTCGGATGACGGTAACTACACGTGCCGCAAGGAGTAGCCTACAGATATCTGAGGAACAGCATTTCGGTGAGAATAACTACTTAAAGGTTGAAATAAAATTAATTTGAATGCTATAAATAATATAAAATCATTTTAAACAAATTTCTAACTACTTGAATATTAAAATAAAATTAATTTGAATGCTATAAATAATATGAAGTCATTTTAAACAAATTTCAGCAACGATCACACATTTATATTATCATAAAATGGCATTACTTTAATATAAATACAAAATTCTGCAGGACATTCTTTAAAGTCTAAGTAAAGTTTTATGTTTTTCATAATCAAACACTGAAGTAATATGAATTAAATCACGAATTTAATATTTTTTAAACAAATATTTCTAGTATCACAAAAATCTCTGATAATAAAATCATTTTAAAAGCTTTTTACAAGTCAGCCAAGAACCTATTTGTATTTTATATTATAATGGTTAGATTTCGTTAGATTTTAACCGCGAATTAAAGGTTCACTCCTTGATTGCAGAGTTAAATATATCTAAGTAATGTTTATTGTTTTTCAAAATCAAATATTGAAGTAATATAGCTAAAATCAGGAATTTAGCATATTTCAGAGAAATATTTCAAGTGTCACAAAAATCTAAGGTAGTAAAATCTTTTTAAAAGCTTTTTACAAGTCAGCCTAGAACCTATTTAATTTTTTTATTATTATAAGTTAACAAGGCTTTCTCTGTTAGATTTTAACCCTTAATTTAAGGCATACTCCTTGATCGTAGAGTTTCCTCCCGTGTAAACTTTACTATAGTTGTAATCTCATATGCGTGCATAGGAACTAGTCCAGTTCCCGGCAGCGGCGACGGCGGTCCATTGTTTTCTGTCATTCTCTGGTAATTTATGCAAATACGCCCAGGGCCTGATACCAAACACAGACCAGCGCAGCCAAACACACTTGGCCAAGGCACACAGCCCACACACGCACACCCAACACAAAGATGTAAACTATTTAGCAAACATTTGCATAAACACGGGTGTGTGGGTGTGCCTTGGCATAATGAAAAGCACAGCAAATATTTGCACACTAACAAAAGTGAGCCGATGATGACGACGTTGAAGGCGACGGCAGAGCTGAGTTATTCTGCAGTTACAATAAAAAACATTGTGGAAGAATGTTTATAATTTTTACGGCGGCCTGCGTTCCCACGTACTCATCTCACTTCTGTGTGGCTTTGTTTATGCGGCTGCTCATGTCAAGTCCAATAAATTTAATAACGCATGCTACAGCCCCAAGCCCTTGGCTGACGCACACACACGCAAAAGAAAAATAAAAGCAGCAATGGGTTAAAGTACAAGTTAAATAGGGTGCAGCATGCGATGAGCGGGCGACGCTGGCGCTGGCGCTGGCGTTGGCGCTGGCGAAACATAAACATTTTCCATTCAACTTAAAATTGTTTACAAAATAATGTGAAAATGGCTGCCAAGCATGTGTTGCCTGTCGCGTCCCCCGCCCCACCGTTGCCCCTGTGAGTGCGTATGTGTGTTTATGTCAAAACGGCGATAAATGTTGCTAAGCAGGAGCAGGAATATCAACAACAACATCGGCTGTCTGGGATGCAGGGGAGCTGTGCCAAAAATACACTTGGAAGAGTACTTTTCTGGAAGCCATATATTTATGTCTTTGCTCTCTTTAAAATTTCAGAAAACTTAACAATTATTTCGGGTTCTTAAGGTGTTCCCTAAATAGTACAAAAATATTTTCAAAATGTAAAAAGGTATATATAAAGTTTCTTAAATTTATAATTCATTTAACAATGTAGATTTGACATATTTTTAAATAAAATCCATTTACTAAAGCTATCGGAAATGTATTTCCTATTAAAATCAGGCAATTTCTGAGAAAAATAAATATTACTATTATATTTTAAGTTTTCTAATATATGGTATATATTCAAAAAAAGGGAGGATTTTTTCTTAAGCTGATCCTTAAATAGTAAAAAAATATTTATAAAATATTAAAAAAAAAAAAAATAAAGTTTCTTAAGTTTCTAATTCATTTAACAATGAAATTTGACTTATTTTTAAGAAAAATCAACTTATAAATGTTTGTGGAAATGTATGTCCTATTAAAATCCAGCAATTTCTGAGATATATGCAATATTATTCTATTCTTAGACTTATAATTTATGGTATATATTCGATATATGCAAATATTTTTTTCCATGTATCCTGTTGTATCCTCGTCCTGTTGGCTGTTGCCGCCTGCCGCCCGCCTCCCTCAGTTCAATGCCTTTTAAATACCAAAAAAAACAATCATTGGCTAAGCGGCCTTTGCATTATACAACATTACGCATACGCCACGTTGGCTTACTGCACAAACTGGCAGCAGGCGGCCAACAAAGCGGGTCGTCCTATGGCAGGGAGCGCCTGGCTGGGAGTTTTATGGCCTGTTAAGGGCAACATTTTTATACATTTCACGCGCTCACATAAATAACGATTATGCTGCAGCCAGCGGAGCTGAAGGTTTATGACTTTTGCCAAGCAGAAGATTGGCTCGGGCGGGGCTGGGCCTGGCCCGCTGCCCTCGAATCGCTTAAATGGCTTCATTTTGCGGGAAAAAATGTCAATTGACAGCTGCTGAAATAGACGAGTCTAATTTATGTGCCAGCGGAGCGAGAGCGGGAAGTGGAAGTGGAAGCGGAATGGAAATGGAAAAGTTTCCTGCGCTGCCGGCAGAAGGTCGTGTGTGTGTGCAAAGTTTCCGGTAAATTAATCCAAAGTGTTGTGGTCCACAGCGAAGTCAGTGGCAAAGTTTTGCTTGAATTGCTCTAAATTCGAAGACAAAACAGTCCCGGCAACAGAAGCTGCGCTCCCCAAATTGTCGCTGGCAGCTGTGGTCGTGTTGATGTTGCTGCCGTTGCCGTTGCCGTTGCTGCAGTTGCAAGTTTTGGTGTAGCAACGTGGAGGCTTCGTCAGCGGAAATGCAGACACGCACTCGAGAACGCTGCAAAGCTGCAAATGTGTTGCCGTTGCTGGTGTAATCAACACCCATAGCCACACACACACACACACACTGCCAGCTTACCCCGGCGAAACCTCAAAGTTGCAATATAGTGAAAAGTCAATTGCATTTTGATGTCGGCAGCAGCAGCAGTGGCAGCAGTGGCAGCAGCGGCACTAGGACGAGGCAAGTAAGACAGGCAAGAGCCACGTTGGGTACATACATTGGCAAGAACAGCAGAAGCCACAACCCATTTTGCAGGGCATGCTCTGCCATACGTATAATGAAGCAATATTCAATTATTTATCAAAATAATGGTTTCGTGCAGAGAGAGAGTGCCTTGGCATGAATGGAGTTCGAATTAGACCTTTCAAGAGCACCTCCCAGGCCTCCCATGCCTCCCTTGTATTATGTTATACAATCAAAATGCAAATAAGCGTATAATAACGCATATAATATTTGAGTTTAGTTTCCAGCCAATGCATAATATTTCACCGGCAAACTGCCACACAAATTGAACAACATCAAATCAGGCATTTTCCGCTCCGGCATTATTACAGGACAAATGTTTTTAATTAGCATCTATTAAGGTGTCAATAATTCGCTCTATGAAATATTCCAGCTTCACCGAGCGGGCGCCCAAATTAGCCAGTTATGTATGCGTTTCACAGCTGAATGGCCAGCAAATTGAAATTTAATTACATCAAATCAATTGCAGAATGAAAATTAGTTAGTTAATTGTACACATAATCCGCTTTGCAGCAATCGAGTTCGAGTCTCGCAGCATTCGATTGAAATACATAGGTAGCCCTGAATATCGCTTTGCTCTTTTGCTGTGTGCTATAAGGTACTTGGGCAGGTGTCGTGTCAACACCTTGTCAGACTCTGCCTTCGAGTGTGCCAATTGCTACCAGGTGGCGACAAGGACTTGGGCAACTTACTTCTATTTCAATGCATGTCAACCCGGAGTGTCAGTCGCCCTTTTTTGGTTTTTCGGTGCCACGGTGCGCATAAATGGAAAACGTGCTGAACTCGAGTTGCCCGAGTTAACTGTTTCACTTTACCTTTATGTAGTACTTCATGGGACTCACCTGCAGAGAGGAAAATAACTCCTAGAAAGAATAGTTAAAATATAACTATGGTTAAATATTAAATCAATGCAATTATGTCAGAAATCCTTAACGAAACACCTTTTACTGGGAGTTCCAAAAAGCCTTTAAATTAAATAGGTTTTAATAATCAAAATATAATTTTGGCACTCTAGTATAAGTATCCATAATTATTATAATTTTATTAAATTATAACTATGCTAAATTAATTTCTATCTCCTTTATTAACAGTATATTTATTGGACTTCTTTTAAATATTCTCTTAGTGCAATTTTGTATACCAACCTAGCCTCTATGCCGGCTTTTTTCGAGCCAACTCTCCTCTGTGCAAATCATGATTGACATGCGAATTGCCAGCAAGTAAGAAAACTGAGTTTTCCTGCAACTGACTGTGTTTGCATTCCGTTGCCTTTCTCATTACGTACTCGGAAACGTAACTTGACTTTAATTAAGTAAACAGCAAAGCGAAAGAAGTTGATAAAACTTTGCCCAATTGATTTGCCAAGTGCTCGTTCTCGTAATTCTATAAACACAATTTAAAACACAATTTGGAGGGGACAAAAGTTGTGAATCATAAGCATGTTCAAGAGTCTGTTCTACCAACTGATACAAGTAATTTGAGTTGGCCATTCATAACGAAATTCCCACTACTTTGCATAGAATTCAATTAGGAACTTTTCGAGTCGGCTTCAGGAGGCGAAACTCAACTCGGCTTAGATTCCAGATTGCGCCTTCGACAGTCTGTGGCTATCGGAAGGTCTTCTATTCATAAACTAAAGTTTCTTAAAGGTTGGCCTTCTGAGTTTTCATATTGTGAATGAATAATTTAGTAAAGCCCCAACTTGTGACAAAATTTATTGTGTTATTCTATGATGGCAAAATTAATTGTACTCCCTGCGAGTCAACTCTATTCTGGTTTATTAAATGACGCGGCTGGGGAATGCGGAGTTCATTTATTATTCCGTTCCACGGGTCGTTATCTCCTGAGTGGGTGTCTCCGCCTCGGAATCGATTCCACTCCGCCGGAGAGAAGCGCTGGCGAGATGGCTTGACTTGTCATTTTTGCATTCGCAGAGCGAAGTTTGAATTATTGGCAGCATAAAAACGGCGACAGCCAAGTGCGTGACGTTCAGCTGCACTCCACGTTCGACGGCGAGGCATCTCCCTTCCGACCGAATTGCCGTCCATTCAATCAGCATTTCAAGGGCTTGAAGTGACAATCATAATGCAGTCGATCCAGGGGGAATTCGCTTTGTGTATCTGACGGATGCGGCGAGCGAGTGAGACGGCGCCTCAAAGTAGGCAACGTAAAGTGGGGGCGGCGCACAGCCCTCTTAGAGCGTCTGAGATTTCCGCTCCCTGACAGGTAATTGACTTACAACACTTGGCACTGCTTAACCGAGACACTTGACGGAAGCCAAGGCCCAGAAGTCCCCACTAGCAGCTCCACTACTACTCTAGAATAGATAGAGAATACAGGTAAGAGAGTTAAAGCCAACGAGCTATGCTAAATGCTAGTACAGAATTAAAAACTAAACGAGCGATATTTGTACGCTTCCTTCGGCCAATCTGCATCCTTGCCGCCACACTGGCTGACCCTGGCGGCGCTCTGTTGCTCTTTGCTTCAACAGGCGAAAGTTTATGGCCAAAAGCCACAACCCCGGCCACCCACAAAACACCCCCGAACAGACACACACCGCCCGGAGCATCCTTTGACATGCCGCAGAAGTGACCTGAGAGCAGAAATTGCACGTAGCCGAAACTTGTTCGTAGCTTTCGCTCACTTTCTTTTTGTTCTATGTGGGTATTTTTTCAGCTCTGCTCTCCTCGGCTCCTTCGGCTCCTCCTGCTCTTTGTGCATTTTTGTGCTAAGTTCTCTCTATTATTTGCTCCGACCACATTTTTCTAGTTTTTGCACGTTTCTACTTTATTACCGTCCATTCTCTCACCCCCGGCCATCGCTTTTATGGCCTTGTCGACACAAAAAATGGCTCCCACAAAAGAACAACAAAAACAACCACAAAGGCCGACAGACAGACAAACTGCGGTCAAGATGGGCCTGCACTCGCATCTTCACCGGCTCCTTTGTTCGGGCCAATTTCTAATTTCGAGCATTCACCACCATATAATGTAATGTTTGCTTCCAGCCGCACGAAATGCCGATACTACGTAGATAACTTAACAACTTAATGGCAGGCCGCAAGTAAAGAAACTTTATAGCCATCTTCTGAGTTGGACTTGGATTTGGATTGGGATTGAGATTGGTATGGGACAGGTTAGCACACAAAGGGAACTGGCAAAAACCAAAAAGTGAACGACAACACTTTGCCGAGCATAAATCAATTGGGAGCAGCACTAATACACAGTAAGAAATTAAGGCTTTAAGTATTCAGAGATTATAATATAAGAGTTTTAGAAGGATTTCTAGGTATTTAAACAATTTCCAATACAAACCTGATTACTATTTAAGTCTTTAAAGTGGCATACCTCTAACCTAATCGACCTTCTTTTTACTTTTTTTTGTATATGTGATTGAAAATGAAATGTCCTGAAATGTCAACAGTTCTAATGGACTTCGGCTTGCGTGCCCATTCCAGTGGCACCTTTGTATTGTGAGTGTAGGACATGCCTCCACAAAAGCCAGGCCAGAGAATCAGAGCGATTACTTGTGTCAGCACAAAAACACAAAGCAGGACAATGGATCTGGTGCAAGTGGGCCAGTGAAGTAGGTTGAGGCAGTGGGAGTGCCATTAGCAGCATCCTCCTCCGCCTACTGCCAAGAGGTCAACAGAAAGCGGTGCCGAAGGACTCCCTTCTTGCAGCACACCTGCAGGCTCCAGGCTGCAGGCTGCAGGCTGCAGGCTGCAGGCTGCAGGGTGCAGGGTGCAGCTGCACTGGCTCAACAAAAGCCGTGTGGGGATGCAAAAGCATTTCGAGGTAAACATGTTGGCAAAGTGTTACAAGTGTTGCCAATCCCTTTGGCCGCCTGGCCTGCGGCTGGCCCCAAAGCCGATGGAGCCCGAGTTTGGCCAAGTGTAAGTCCCCGGCTTAGACGGGGGCCAAAGTTGGCTGACGACGATCGGAAAAGTAGTTTGCATGACGCACAGTGTCGGGATTATAAACAGCTTGACTTCTGCTCCTGGAAATGAGCAAATCAAGAGCCCGCACAACAATGTCGGGTCAAACGGGGGCCCCTGGCGGGGGCCATTGCATATTTATAGTGAAAACAACTTTCTGCTGTCGTGATTTATGAACGTTTCAACTTTTCCACCTTATCAGCAAAAGTTTAGCCCCACTTCCGGGCCATATGGCTGCGTAGGTGAGACCTTTTAATATGCACACAGACGTAGACGGAGACGGAGACGCAGACGCAGCCCCATCTCCGCCAGGAAGCAGACCCGCAAAAGCCAAGGCCAAACTGCGGGCTGGCGGCGTCTAAACTTTGGCGCACAACAGAATTTCGCAAAGCATTTTATCACGTTACGCTTTCAACTGGCTATAAAAATGCATTCACATTCTGCTTGGCTGGCTCTGACATGCGCCATTTTGCCGGCACCGGCACCAGGACCTTCCCACTCCCCAGGAGCTCCTGCCGAGGGGTCTATATAAAAATTATGCCCCTAAATCGGGCTACCCTGATGTTGATAGTGTTGTAGACGAGTTGATTGGGGCCGTATTTACCCTACTCAAGCGCTGACAGCGCCACGCTAAGTAAACCCTTTGATTCCAGTTCGAAAATCGATTGCAAATTTATAGGGCGGCCATTGTTAGTATTTGCTTTATGGCGACTGTTTTATCGTGCTTACTGGAATTAACTCAGTTTATTATATCGAAAATGGGCAGAAAGCAGGGATTTCAAAATATCTATAAGGGTTGGGCTTTTACTGGGCTGAAAGGAATTTAATTTAAGTATTGTACTTTATACTTTGTTCTTGGTTTGTGAGTGTGACATACTTATTAAAATAAATTAAACTGTGAGTCAAGTAATATTTAGAATTTTATGGCGACTGTTTTATCGTGCTTACTGGAATTAACTCAGTTTATTATATCGAAAATGGGCAGAAAAGCAGGGATTTCAAAATATCTATTAGAGTTGAGCTTTTACTGGGCTGAAAGGAACTTAGTTTAAGTATTGATTTAAGCTTTAGACTTTGTTCTTGGTTTGTGAGTGTGACATACTTATTAAAATAAATTAAGCTATGACTCAAGAAATATTCAGAATTATATACATTTTATCAGCTCTCTAAGCGATATACATATACACAAGTTAATAAATATAAAGGGTTTAGAAATGTCTGATTATAAATACCATAAATGCTCCACATTAAGAAAACTTTCAAATTTAATTCGCACAGCATTTTTGCTGTTTTGAATGCGAATATTTGCAATTAATTTACTGTTGAGTAGCCGCATCCAGGCAGAACAAATCATATTTAATTAAAAAGAGTGCTACCATTCATTGCTAATTGAACTCACTTAACGAGAGGTCAGTGGAGCTGGCCAGCAAACCAGAGACTTGTGCCGTCATTCCTGGGCTTAATTGATTTAAAACTCCGATCTGGAGCAGACACGTCGTCCACTGGCCATTGGTTGGTCATAAAAGTGAAAGCGCAAACACAATTATGTATAAATATTGAACAACAATAAATAAAATATCAAATTAACACCGAAGCAGGGGCGACCGGCAGTGACAGGTGCTCTGGATGCAGCAGCGGCTGTGGAAGTGGCAGTGGCAACGGGCTAACCTGGCCACAAATTGTTGTTAAACAAATGTTATCGGGTGCAAAAACGATGGCAGAAGCCAAATAAATTGCAATATTCATGACAATTGTAAACACATTCGCACACGTTTAAATGCAAATAGGAATACAATGTGGAAAGTTTGCATTTCCTTTGTGTGCATACAAATTATATTTTGTCAATTGAAAGCCATGAGGTAGCTGCAAAAACACGAGCATGCGATATTTAATTTCAGCATTTCTGCCCTCTGTAAATTCCACAGTTTCCCCTTACATTCAATTATGCGATAATTAAATATTCAAGCCCTTCGGGCGCCTGCGGCTAAGGGTTCTTCAATATTTTAAAATTATTTGCGAGTCGATTTTCTCGTAATAGCTTGTTCGTTAGAAATGCCAATGTAAATGTAACCGGATAGAGTTTTGCATGTTATTTCCATTAAACATTAACCCGCCCAGTGTGATTAATAAGCCATTACTTCCAGTTGCCACACTTTGGGCCAATCATTGAATGGCTTTCGTGGGAAATTGCCAAGACAACCAATAGTTGTTGACAACAGATATTTTAGTGGGGCCCTCTCCCACCCGGCGGATACTTTATTTATGCCCCAGCGAGGCGGGCGACATAAATCGGCCCCAGCAAGGTGCAAATTGCCAACAATAAATTGTAATTAATGATTTATGGAGAGGCTGTCACAGCACACGCAGGATATTTTAGTCCCCCGAAGCCGGCAAAGGACTCGCCATAAATATGGCAAAAGCCCAGCCACGAGGTATGTCTGCTGCGACTCCAGGAGCTATTTCTGCGGCCCAGAGACAAATGTGTCCCGTGAAGCATAAATATTTCAATTACTGTGCGTGATTTCTAGCTCGTCTAGATTGATGTGGCCTTCCCGGGCGATCGTTATAGTTTCAATTTTAACTACAGCTCGAGTGCGGGGTTTGCGTAAACACAATTTCCATTACCGAGCAGATTTATGTGCACACTTCGACCTCCGGTTCCCAGTTGGCAGCTCGCCGTAGTTAAGGTGTATTATCAGGCAATTTCCCAAACGCAGCCAAGTACTTGGCGCTTATCCTGGCCCTCCCTTCCGTAATGTGCTCGTTTCCAAGCAGGAAAAGCGACTTTCCACCAGCCACCAACTTTTCGCATTGTGTTTTTTGGCTTTTTGTGTTTTTGGTCTTATCGGAAAAGCTGTGCAGCAGCGTTAGCCAAATATCCTGGCAACCCGCAGCCAGAGTGTAAATATGTTGGCTTGCAAGCCTTTTGCATTTTAATTAAGGCGCATGCCATGAGTGTTTGCTTATTTAATTGCACAATCGGAAAAACTTCCACGACGATGATGATGATGATGATGATGATGCCGATGATGATTTTTTGAGCCTCGGTGTTTGCCTTAACACGACAAGTTTAAATTATTAATTGAGGAGCTCAGCCCGGCAAGCGTCTGGGACGTCTGGCAAGCGGAGGCGAGCCAACAAGAAATTCAATTTCGTTAAGGCAAACACGGCAGGGCGACTCGAACTCGTACGATTTTCGGCTGCTCCTCCAGAAGGGAGGCGAGAAGGGTTTCCAGCAAATTGCAGGCTGCATTTTATGTGTCCCAAAATTACAGCCTGCGAAGAGCCAGCATGTGTGTGTGTGTGGTGTGTGTGTGTGCGAGAGAGCAAACATAAAAAATATATCAGAGACGTGCAGCCGGAAAAGGGGGAAAAGGGGGCCGCTGGAAAGAGGATCCTGCCAGAGCAACGAAGAGCGACAGCGCTGTCGTCCTCGTTGTCGCTGGCATCATTTTACGTCATTTATCACAATCATGACATGGCAGGACGACGGGCTGCAGGCCAGCAGCTTGAATTGGTCCCGACGCCGGAAGAGGACCGGATGCAGTGGCCAGCACGGAGGGGGCACAGGAGCAGCGCCAGCATCCAATAAGCAGGCAGTTCATGGAATCGCGGATATATTTTAATACAATTTGAAGCTTTCCCCAACGTGTTTGGCCAGCAATCAGGAGCTGTGCTGGTGGCTCTGTCAAGAGATAATTAAGAAAGCTCCCTTTTTTTGGGGTAAATTAAATTCAGGGGGAGGAGGAATATACTCACGCCAAGAATACTTAACTTTAAGTGCAACGAAGTATTTTTAAACAAGCAGATACAGTACTAATGAGGCAAAACTATTTCAGCCAAGTTCAATGCTGATTTAATAAGCACAATTTCCAAACTAATGGCTTCCAAAGACAAGCATTCAACATGATGGAAGCACATGCATGTTTTCAACTGCAAAATCATACCTGGCGTATGCGTAATATAGCTGCTACATGCTACATGCTCATGTCATAATTGGGTTTGAATACCCGCATATCGCATATCGCATATTGAATTTCGATCATTAATTCAGGACTCCCCTTTTCGTAAGTAATGATGCCAGCCAGCATTGTGCTTGGTCCAGCAAAATGTACAATGAATGAGCTATTAATATGCTCCTGCCTGTGTTATTTCGGTTAGGTTCCTTGGCCAGAAATTAATATGCAGATTGATGATATGCTGGCTGACTTGGGCTGGGCGCCGCACCGCCCCGCCCCGCCCCGTTCCGCCTGGCAATGGAAATATTTTGTAATAATATTTACGGCAGTCCTCACATTTCCCGGTGGCTTTAACGAACTGCAACCGAATGGAAGGGCTCCCAGGTCGACGGGTGCGGGAATGGGGGGATTAAAACAAAACCGAAGAGCGCCACAAATAATACAAAATAAAAAGAGAACTAAGCTAATGGATATGCAAACAACTGGCAAAAGGGACCGGACAGGACGCACAGTGCCTGCAAACAGCAACGAACCGTAATGCATCTAAATAAACGCAAACAGCAGGGGAAACACTGGCGCAGACCTACGGAAATGCGAAGAGGATTTCGGAGCTCGGAGTGGGTTTAGTTCTCGCTTCGTTCGGTTGCATTGCGTTGGGACCCAGTCGGAGTGGAGTGCCTTTGTTGCCTTCGTTGTCTTTGTGTTTTATGCATATGCGCAATTTTTAATATTTATATTTCATTCTATTCCAAAATTGCAACGCACACACACACACACACAGCCTGGGAATACTTGGCAGTAACAACAATAACCGGAATAACAATGGCTGAAATGGCAGCAGGCAGCAGGCAGCAGGCAGCAGGCTTTATAATTGCTGGTTATACAACCACAAATGTTGCCACGTGTGTGCGAGTACTTGCAGCATACATGACACCAATTTATATTAGTGCAGTCCAGTGACCCGAGCTGCTCCTCCTCCATTATCCTGCGTCCTGAGGTCCTGCTGCCGGCCAGCACGGGGGTATTAATAACAAACGAATGCTGTTGATGTTCCCCTGCGGCCGGGGGACCATTGCCATTTGCTGCTGGCTCTGTTGTAGCATTTATTCAAATTTATTGTTGCTAGCATGCCATTTGTGTCATATTTACAAGGCGCCAGCAGCAACGGGCGTGTCGCAACATTTTGTTGCACCATTAGAATAATCTGTGAACGAGGAAGAGAGGTGCCGTCGAAGGCGAAATTACACGAATTGCATGCCACATCCGCCCCGAGGCGGTGAAATATGCGCCTGCAATAACTGAGCCTGTCTCTAGTCCTGCTGCTGCTCCTAGTCCTGCTCCTACTCCTACTCCTGCTCCTGCTCCTGCTACTGCACCCAGAAAGATTCAGTTAGCCTGACAGTTTAATGAAAAAACTTTCGCCATTACTTAAAGTGTCCTAAATGCAAATGATGACGACTTGCATATTAATTTGGATTTTATCTGACCAAGGGACGGCCATAAATCTTCATTGCGAATTTATAGTACGTTCTGGCCCCCCAGAGAAACTAACTTGTTGCTGGCCCTGAAAGGGGATACCTAAAGATTTTTAAATATTTTAAAATATATATATAGTGTTTAAATGAAGTAAAAAATATACAAAAATATAATAAGATAATTAAGGCTTTCTTCTTCACTCTGGTTGCTATAATTAGTGGTCTTATACATCGTAATTTATTGGGTTATTTATTTTTAATCTTAAAAAACCCTGAACCCTAATAAAATTAAAATCTTTTCCCTCTGTGCAGCTTTAATTATTAGTCATCACTTATTCACCCATTCGACTAAGACTAGAGCAAGAGACTAAGCTGCTCTCTTAGTGCCACACTTTGTTACTTATTCCGGGCTTTCCTCGCCCCAGACTCCTCCTGCATTATGCAAATTTTTTCGGTTAAATCGGCAAATAACCCGGGTGTGGAACAAATTGCAAGTCTGGGCCAATTTCCCGCCCAGGTGGAGGATATTTTGGTTTTAACAGCAAATCGATACGACATGCGGGCCTGGTGCCTGAGTGTGTGCTGCCCATATTTGCCTTAAATCGGAACTTAATTAAAGTTGCAGCACCAGAGAGCTGTGTATAGCCGGGATTCCTGCTGGCACAGCAACAGTTTGAGATACGGCTGCGCCTTTGTCCTTTTTCACCCATCCAAGGATTGCTGTGTGCAATTTGAGTCATTAAATGCTGCAAGCCAGCCAGCCAGCCAGCCCGGCTAGGACCTCAAGTGCTGCCTCAGTTGGCACGCCCCCATGTTGTCTATACAAATTTAGCAGGGCTCTCGGCCCTGTCGCCGCCCCCCTGCCCCCGTGCAACAAATCACCCCCCCTGCCGGCGCCTGTGTGCCAGGATGGTGCGATGGCGTTGCAGAGCTTTTTAATTTTAATGAGATCTCACTGGCTGACTACGTGCCTGAGCTGGTGTTGGTGTTGGTGTTGCCCAGCCGGCAGCCACGCCCTGTCACTAATTGAGGCGCCAAAAAATGTTTTGCGCTGACTTGGCCCGAGGACTCTGCCCCACCCCCCTTCTCCCTCTCCTTCGGTTTCTAATTACAAAAATATGCATATTTAAAGCGTTTGCCAAAGATTGGAAGTGAAAGGACAATGAGTGCTTAACAATGTCTGTCAACTCATGGTCGAGAAATGGCACAGACAAGAGTCATTGTGGGGCTCAAGGATGTGCTGGCAATTTTTAGATTTATGATGGGTATGAGTGGCAAAGGAATTTCTTATTTAGTGAAGTTAAAGGAGATGGGTGAGATGATAAATTGAGTGGTTTTTAAGGTATATTATATATGTTTATTAATATCTATGAATATTAAGAGGGGTATTGTATGTATTATAATTCAAAGAAAATTATCAGAGAATTTCGATACTAATAAACTGGAAAGTCTTAATTTATTTTAAATAATTTAGTAGTTATATTTTCCATAAGGCAAGTTATTAATACCCTCTAAAAACCATACTATTTATACTACCTAAGTTTAATTCGTGAAATTCTATTAAGGTTTACTGATTATTATTTAATATTTCCTAACAAAAATGTCACATAACAAATAATACTACCCCAAAATGACTGGAAAGTCTTTATTTATTTTACAAAATGTAGTAGTTACATTTTCCACAAGGCAACTTATTAATATCCTTTAAAAAACACACTTTTTCTACTACCTAAGTGCAATTCGTGAAATACTATTTATGTTCACTGATTATTCCTAGAATCACTCCCCCGAAATGACTTTAAAATACCCATTTAATCAGGGACTGGCTGCTGGGGGAGCCGAAATGATTTCAATCTTTTCCACATTTGTACCAACGCGGTGTCTGAGGAGATTGCTAATTCGGCTCGATCTCCCCGCAGCGACCACGCAGGTGGAACGTCCTGTCTGGGCCAGCCATAGAATAAACCGCAAAATAGATTGATACATTACGTGTCCTAGTTGAATGGACATCGGGTTAGAGCAGGTGTGCAGTGTACACACAACCGAATCGAGTCCTGATGGAAACTGATTGATTTGTTGCATTCGCTTGCCAATTCGAATTTCAACAAATTGGGTTTTTGCATTTCAATCAGCCAAAGAGGTTTGTGCGAACTCCCTGTGTGTTGTGTGTGTGAGTGAGTGTGGGCTCTGCTTGGAATCCGGCCAATGTTGTTTCAATTTAGACGAATTAATTTTTAAGCTTGTGGCCAGAAATTGAGCCAAGTTAGGAATATAAGTGGGAGCCAAAGTCAGTAGAATTTTAATTATGTGTACAGCCTGATAATTGCCCTGACCCGCTTTGAGCGCCACAAAGGGAATACGAATTAGGGAGAAATAAGCTGAGGGGGAAAAACTTGGGGTCTGGAAAAAGAAAAACCCAAAGCGCTAAAGCGAAATTCATGTCAACGGAAATGTTTTGCTCCAATGACAATAACAGCAGCCAAAAGCGGCCGGAGATGGCGGCCAGCAAAGGGCTGCGGAGCGGGCTGGGGCGGAGGTCCTGGGACAATGGCGTCGCGTTTCCGCTTCCGCTGCTGTTGCTTTTGCGCCGGCAGCGGCAAATGGTGCAAATGAAAAACTACTTTTTGTGCGCGGCCAGCATCCTCTCCTAGCCGCTCCTCGCACTTGTTTGCTCGCGTTGTTTTTAGCCAGATCTTGTGACAATGGCGTTGACACTCCGCGCTGACAACAATGCGCTTTTGCTGAAATTCCACCAAAGGTAGCAAATGCTGAAATGGCAGAAACGCGAGAACCTGCCGGAGTGGCAACATCAATGACCCAAGGCAACAGGAGATTGGAGACAGGGAAGCGCCTTTTCTGTACATATTTATATATGTACACGCTTCCGAGCAGGATTTGTACTATATTCATGAGCCATACTAATCTCCTACTTTAAGGAATACAAGAGATACAGCTAAGATCTTAACCCTAAGATATATTAGGAAACATTCTAGTACAGTGTGCAAACCTAAAACATTGTTTTATGATGGAAGTATAAAAGGATTCGTATACTAGTAACTACCCGCAGTTTGCCTTTCCGTTTCCGCTCCATGGTGGCCGCCAGGACACACTAGCATGTTCGCATCAGCAGGGATTTGCAATTACTGTGTTGATATTGTAATTAGTGATTTATTCATGGCCATGACTGTACAGTTTTTGCTTGACTTATGGCTGGCGCATTCGCCATCAGCCGCGCCCAGACTGACACGTGCTGGCATTGGAGCCTGATCCTGGTTCTGGTCCTGGTCCTGGTCCTGGCTTTTTTATGAGAGCCCCGGCATGCAGGACGTGCCTGAGCCGCCGCAGCTGCGTTTGCATAAATGGTTGAGGCACGGAGACAACAAAAAAGCCGTAGTGGGATGACAAAAATTCAATTTGGATTTTATGTAGCCGCCACTTGGCCAGCTGCATGGTGGCTAAAAATGCACTCAGCCCGAGAGAGCCGCTGGCGGAATATCATAAACATGGCCAAAGCTCAGTTTTAGCCCGAGCCGTGGCCCGGATCTGGAACTCAGTTACTCCTACAAGTTATGACGGTTTTTTCTGCCAAAGAGGCAATTTCGGGCATTAAGTAAGCGTTTTTCTGCCCAGGCCCAGGCCCAAAGCCTCTCCAAAGAAGAAAAAAATGGCCAAGTCAAATTTAAAATACCAGAGCCATCTAGATGGATATAAATGCCAACATATGCAGACTGCAGGGTACGTGGCCGTAACCCGTAACCCGTAGCCCGTACCCCTTACCCCTTCGATGCCGACAAACACAGGAAGCGCAACGGCACTCTGCCAGGATAACGTTCGCAGGAAGCAAAAGCCAGAATATGATAAGCGCTTGACAAAAAGGGCAGTGCAGCAAAACAGAGCAGGAAGCTGATGCCCCAGGACTCGAAGGGCGGCCGATTCCAGGCCTGAGAGAGCCCGGGCGGGCGTGGACAGGACATAAAGTCGAGTTTTGGGCACAAGTATTTTTATGACCTCTGCTTGTTAGGCTTTATTGGTGCGCAAAAGCAATTAAAGAAGACATAAGGGGCAAATGGCCAAAAAAAGGGAAAAAAGCCACGTACGCAGAATTCGAGAATTGAGTGAAGAGTGAAGAGGGAAAAAAGGGACACAGGGGAATGGAAATTATCCCAGGAAACAAAACAAAGGGCTGAAAGTCAGCCAAAGGAATCATTTTTGTTACTTTCCTAAAAGCTCAGAAATACCCTAACCCTTAACCCCTATCTTGATGATTTTGTTCAAGCGATAGAAGCTTTTAAGCCATCTTCTGTGTTTTCATTAACTTGTCTCCTCTATCATTTAAGCCAACTTCTCTGTTTTCATTAACTTATCACCTCTATCATTCTCTTTTGTAATTTATCATGAGCTGTAAATGGAAACTCAAAGTTAAGATTTTAATTTTAGGAACCATTTATTCCTATTTGTTTTTTAAGCATGTTACCCTAAAATCTAGCTTATCTACACAGTTTAAAGCCCTGCTTTGGGTCTTAATTTAATTTCCACCATATATACATGCAGCTGCTCGAATATCCGTTTAAATTGGAAGCCAAGAGCGCCGACTAAAAGCACTGTAAACTTTTGTTGTCAAAGACAACAAAATAATATCGATTATTAGCACCTACCGACTGTCAGCACCAGCTCCCTCCCTCCTCGTCCCTGCAAAAGTCGGGCAAAAACGGCAACAGCAGCAAAAAGGAGATGTGCGGAGGGCCCAAATGCCAGCCAGCCAGTCAGCCAGCCAGCCAGCCAGCTAAGCAGCCAGGCAGACAGACAAACGCAAACAAACAAAGCTCCCCGGCAACGGGGGGCAGGTAGCGGGGGCGTGGCAACAGCGAATTTCGTTAGCCCAATTAAAGCAATTTTGCCAGCTCAACTACTGTATTGGCAGGGGAGGGAGGCAAACAAGCCCTAGCTGCCAGGATAATATGGCCAGACAAAAACATAAACCTTTCTTCTCGGCGCGACTGGCGGCGCACACATTCGGCATTTCATTAACAAGCCGTTGAGGCAGTTGGGCAATCGGGCTCATTAGCCATGCCAATCTAGATGGTAAGTAACTGCGATGATGACCATGTCAATTTGGGGGATTAGTGACGCCATGGCAATCGTAAGCGGCTTAAGTTCTGAAGCCGTTGGGAGCCAGAGGAGCCCAGTGCTAATAAACACCAAAAGGACACAGAATACTGCTAACAGGACACGTTAATATTATTGCACAGAAAGAAAATGTATTCATTTATTTTAAGAGGTATTTTGGAAGCCATAAACGAGGGCCATTGACTATAAGAACCTATGAAAATCCCATGGAAGAAGGGGGATCATACTCCTACGCGTTTAGGGAACAAATAATACTTAAAAACTGAGTAATATCTCTTTTAAAATTATGCAATTTCCCTGTATACGTTTTCTTAGCTCTATCCTTGCCAGGTGCAGAAACTGCCAAGTCAACTTTTTAGCCAGCTCTAGTCGTTTTATTGGTTTTTATTACATTTCCCACAGATTTATGTCCCTTTTCCAAGGAGTACAAAGTCTTATGCATGTTCAATTGCTGAATTTATTGTTTACACGCAATCAGCTGTGTAATGAAAAACACGTCGCACAATCAGCGGGCGAGAGGCGGAGGAACGGATGGGTACGGATGAGGGCCATAAATTTGTGCGGTTCGCAATGATTTATGCGACTGCTTGGCAAGAGACAAATGGCTAAGTAATTGAATTACGAGCAGGGACAAAAGATGACAACTTTGCTGAGTAAGCCCCGGCACTTATGCAAATTAGCCGGCCTTGAGAGCCAGGGAGCCTGGGAGCCTGGCCCGCTGATAAGGAGAGCCGGCGAAAAAACAACATTGATTGCAAAATCAATGGCCTGCAAGTTGCAACAGTGCTGGAAGGTGGCCAAAAGCGGGATAACCTGCTAACGACAAAGGGCATCAAGGATCGGAGGTCAGGGCTCGTCAGCGGGCAGTCTGCGGCGAAGCGGAAGCGGAAACGGAAACGGAAACGCAGCGCAGGGCGAGATGGAGTCATGAGCATTATTTGTGCAAAATTACCTTTAACGAGGTGACTAGCTGGCTGGCGGTGGTCCTGTTGCATTACCATTACCGCAATAAACTGTAGCCGACTTCCACTCGGCGAGGAGACAGGATGGGGGATGATGGGGATGGAGAGTGAACGGCAACTTGCCTGCAAAATTGCACTTGACTCGAATGCCAATTACACGGAGCTGCAGATGTCAGCGGCAGGCAGGCAGCCTGCGAGCCCCGATGGCAGTGTGGCAGTGAGGCAGGATGGCAGGATGGCAGGATGTCTTGGATGACTCGGCTCCTTGGACTGGCTCCCGCCAGCTAGCAGGTGGCGAGAACGATAAGGACATCGGGTGGCTGAGTGACACAGCAGATGGCCGGGTCGGGCTCGGGCCTGGTCCCGAGTCCCGAATGGCATTGCCACAAAGTGGATTAAATATGAATAAAAGATATTTGAGTAAATTGCATTACCCGGCACTCGGGAGGTTAGGCTGTATTAACTCACTGCATTAACCCCAAGACGCGGCGAGCCCGGCCAGCTGGAATTGTGTTGACATTTTTGATTTCTGCACCGCCAAGCTGCCAAACTGTGGGCAAAGCAGCCGCTTAAATCCAAATATCTCTTTATGGCGGAAAGTTAATGTTTAATCTGCTCACATTCAGCGGCAAAAGTGACAAAAGTTTTAATTAAGAGAGCTTTTTGTATCTGCGCAGCACGCCACGCAAGCTGAATATATAACATTTCGTTTTCACTTTTAATTAAATTCTTTGTTTAACTAAAATGAACCAAAAAACACGCGAAAAAAGCGCGCAGAATGCTGAGAAATATCCCATTTGGTCCGAAGCGTAACCGCAAACCCGCACATAAAAGGCTAAGTGCGATTGCACACACATATGGGTGTTCTCTGTCTGTGTCGGTAGTGTGTGTGTGTGCGGGGTGTGTGTGCGCGGGAGTCGCTTGTAATTAAATTCCCAGCCGCGATATTTGTTTCTGCAGAGCTCACTGTACTGGCCCCGACCCATGTCCGGGCTGCCAGCGACTTCCTTTCGCCATGGCCAGAGCAACAGGATACGCCAGGATAATTCGATTACGTTGTGGCCGTGCCGGACACGAGTGTTTCGGTACGCGTTAGGATTTTATTAGAGCGTTTATTCGGTCTGCATAGAGATTAAATTAAATCAATGCCCCACCTGTGAGGAATTCACTAATGCGCTAATGCCCTAAGAACAGAAACAATTGTCTATAAAAACATATTAAATTAGTGCAATTAAACAAATCATAATCACTCACGCTTTAAAGAAACCACTTAGCTTAATCCAGCGTGTCAAGTAATTAATCATTGTGGTTAACTTTGAGCTTAATCAGCTGTCTTAATGCATTTTCAATGTTTGCTTGGGTTCAATCAAATGGAGCTTGTCAATATTAATCAGCCTGATTCGACGGTCCTTGGACAAACGTCGGGTTTAATTAGGAACAAAAGTTGGTTGGGAGCGAAATGATTGATTCAGGCAGGCATTCATTCCTTTCGGAGTATTGAAATAACTCGCTCTGTGTTTCTCCCCACTTTAAATGCACTTGCACAAATAAAATAACCGGCTAAACCTTTCATTACCAACTTCTCTGCAAACTCTGCAGCAATCACAGTTTCATCAAACCTACTCGGAAAAAGAAAATATAAGAATACAAAAATGGCAAAAATGGGTAAAATGGGAAAAACGAGGGGGAGGCAAAAATAAACTTTGGCAGCGGCAGCAAACTCTAAATAAGTTGGCAACAGTTAAAGCACGATCCAGACATAGCACTTGCCATGGCTATATATTTCTGTGGCCACTATCGAGTGCCGCAGACATGAAATTTTCACAAAGTAGCAAACTTTATGCCGCCGCCGCTGCCGCCGCCGCCGCCGCACATTTTTGCCAGTGGCACACCCCGTACACACACCCCCCACATACACACACACACACACAGCACACAGACTCACAATTGAGTTTAAGCCTGCTCGCCAAAATAAAATTCGGAAAAAAGACAGCCGTGGAGGCAACTAACTGGAACTTTTTTCCCCCGCACTCTCGCCGCTTTTTTTGTAGCTGTGTATGTGTATTTCTATATTTATGGAACTTTTTCAATTTGGAACTAAAGTTTGCTTTTTTCGGGTGCATTTTTATTCATAACAAAGCAAAGCGTGACCGTGGGAAAGAACCAACAAATTTAATGGCAACGCAGAAAACGCAATTGCAGAAATGGCTGTTGCCGCGCTCGGCCGCAATAAATTTGAGCCGTGATATATTTCCGTTATTAAAAACTAATTTACATCGTGTAAACGGTCGGAAATTTCAGATTTATGTGCGCTCATAAAAACCTAAATGCACCAAAAATTTGATGCATTTTTTGTGCACAAAAAACAGAACAACGACCGCAAGGGATACATTTCGGCGAAACTTCCGCCCTTCAAACACACAAAACATAATTGATGTTGCGGCCAACTCTGCGCATACTTAATATATTAATTGTTAACTGGACACAGGTGGACATGGCATACATTTAATATATAGATTAATTTAATATATATACATTCCATGTATATCGATTTTATACCAAGATAATTAAATTTTTACTTTGATATTGCAAGGTATTAACTCCGTTTTATGGAATTCAATTTATAAAACAAATAAATTCAAATAGTTGTCTTTATTATATAGTTAATTTAAATGATATACAGATAATTGACATGATATTGCAAAATTTAAGGAATTATAATTAATAATAATAATTAGTTATTATATATTTAGCTAATTAAAAAATAAAAATTAACTAGTAATTAGTTAGTTAAATAATAATAGTTTTTATTATTATGTGGACACTACATTTATATGATACTTAACTTGTTTATTTATTTCTACGATATTTTCGATAGTTTGATATTTACTACGACAATATTTTCGATAAGTCGATACTTATTACCATCCGATATTTTCGATATCCCAAGCTCTTTATTGGCCACTAGTCCTCAGCATATGCCACCGAGACAGCAAATTGAAATGCGATTTTTAATGAGTAGATCTCCACCGGCGAGACAGACACTGAAAGAAATAGTTGCACGCGGGGGAAATGATGCTCGGCGGGCGATAAATTAAAATTTATAGGTTAACTCATTACGCAGCCATCACAGCACATTGTCCCGTGAATGGCGACATTAAGCCCTCGTCCAGCCAAAGGACCTCATAATAGGCGCGACGGCATGTTTAAACCAGCCACTTTATATAATACGCCGAGCATTTAAATGCTCTTAAAACAGGCCCGTGTACCGAGCTTAATGCAATGGAAACAAGCCGTTTAATTGATGGAAAATTTAAACGAATTTCGATTTTTGTACAAAGGCTTTGCTCCCCAATGCCGGATGAATAACCATAAAGGCCCACACTGCTTAATTCATGGTTTGTGTCTATCGTAATCGGTTCTATAATTTTCATTAGCAACAATCCGAACACATTTATTAAGCCCGAAAACACTTGTCGCAGTTTAGTTGGGCCTTTTGGGTGTGGGTGCGGGTGTGCGTGTGTGCGGGTGTGCGGGTGTATGTTGTGTCCTGTGCCTGTCAGCTGCCAGGACAACGCAGCGCAGTGAGGCGGGCCCGGGAATGAGGGCTCTAATTAGGAGTGCTTGTTTGCGTTGAGCGCTCGTCAAGTGCTTATCGATTGTCCAACTCCCATAATCACACAAGAATGATCGCCGTCAATGGGCCAGTGTGTGATTGAGTGTGCGAGTGCAAGTGGGGGTGTGTGTGCTTTGCGGCAATTACTGGACCATTTAACCCACTGTTGGCGTCACTTCGACCAACTGGGTGAAGCCTGAGAAATGTCTGTGGGACCTTGCCTCAATTAAGTAGATTTGCAGCCTTGTAGCTTGATTTTTAATTAAGTTCGTAGCGTGTTGCAGTGCAAGTCCTATTAAAATCAGACTGAGTCCCACTTAGCCGAAAGGACCTCTTTGCCCGAGGAATCCGACTCCTTCACATCCTTTTGGCAGCCTAAGACAAGCCCGGCGAGGCGGAAGCGTAACATTAAAAGCAATTTTCCATTGTGCAAATCCCTGCCGCTGGTGTGGTGCCGATCCTGGAACTGAATGTGAATGTGAATGTGAATGTGTGCATGTGAAGATGAAAGAGGATACCGGCTGCCTCTCATTTGTATGTTAATGTTAATGGGCATACGAATTTGAATGCGAATGCGAATGCGTTGGGTGTAATAAAATCTCATCCTTTTTGCTCAAGTATTACAGATTTGAACCTTTTCGTGGCATTGTGTGGAGCGCTCCCGGGGTCTCGTTACGCCTGGTTAGGTCCTTAATTTGAAGCTCAGCTCCTTTGAGGGGAGCGGCGCCCAAACGTGTGCTTCATTAGACAACTAAGCAACTAAGCATATGCAAAATGCCAGCTTAGCCGTTGCTGCTGCTGCTTCTGCTCTGCTGTTGGCCCGATTTTACATTATTTATTTTCAATTTCACCAGAGACATCCAGGCAAACACGATGGCTGGAGGCCAAAAACAACGCGCCCCCGACTCCGATGCCCCATCTCCCATCCCCTTGTCGCGGCTCGCAGCTCGCAGCTCGCGGCACACGTTGCGTATGCGTGATGGCTGGGGCTGCGTGCATTTGAAATGCAAAATAGTTTTGTATGCCGCAAAAATGGCTGCCAGTCGGCGGCTCATTTGCATGCATGATGTTCGCGCCTTGATGAGGCCTTCAGGCCAAAGGGGGCGTTGGTCGAGACCAGCTGCCGCCTGTCATCCAGGCCGGGCACCGATGATAAAAGCATTTTGGGCGAATTTAAATAATTAATAGCCAGGTGAAATTCTGCGTTCAAGCAGGCATTAAAATTTAAAGGGAACGATTTCATGCGGGGCAAGAGGCGGAAACTTCAAGCACTGTGGTTATTTTGGACGCTCCAAAGATTTGCGTTTCTCCTCTCTGTTCCAAGGGACTGTTTGCTATGTACCTCGAAACGTTCTTACAAATGTTTTAATAATTACCGCACTTAAATTTAAACACTTCTGCCACCCCAAGTTGCCGGCACTTCCAGCTGCTTTGCTTACACCATTGCCATCGCCATCGCGGCAGCAGAAACAGGAGCAGGAGCCCAGGAGCAAATTGTACAAAGTAGCATTTTGGGGTTAACTTCAAGTTAACAGCATTAACAACAACAATGGCCGGGAAAGGCAAATACAACAAGTAGCAAACAAGCAGAAGCAGCAAGGCAAAAGGGCTTTAAAAGTTTCTTAATGTGCAAAACTTTGTTGGGCTTTCCACTAAAAGGAGGTGGAGGGAACAAAGCGCAAAAAATAAACAACGAAAGCGAGGGCGAAGCGAACGCGTTAGCAATAATTGCAATTTTATTTTATTTTTCTTTAAAATGAATCCCATTTTGGGCGCGAACACTTAAAAGTAAACAACCAACCCTTTGGCCCTGCCCAAGTTTCCCCCGGAAGGCCATTCCAATTCGGGCCGCCTGACAAACAGCTGCGTTTGTCATGCGTTAGCCTCTGAGCCATATTTTCTGCCAGACGCCAAATAAGAATCCCGAAACTTATGTTGCCAACCGGCAGACGATGACATCGCCTGATCCCGGTCCAGACCCTCCATGTGCATGTGTGTGGTCCTGGGAATTAACCACTCCTTGGCCCTCCTTTTTGGCCTGCTCGATGCCCAGACATGTGTGTGCAGCTTGTATGCAGGCAAACGATGCTTTGGAGACACAGCGACAGCGACAGCGACGTTGATAAGTTTGCATATAAATTGTGACACATGCTCCTCCGGTCCCCAAAGCCGGTCGGGGATATATTTTCAGAACGACTGCTCGGCAGCGCGACAGTGTTATTTATGTCCGGGCCAAAACTATTAGCCGAGATTTTGATTAAATTTCTAAATACTATGCCCGGGCTGGGGCACGGCTCCTTGCCGCATTAGAAAACTTTGCTGCTGGGGAATTGAGTTCATATTGAACCCGGACTACGTTGCGTATGAGTAATGCATGCCGAAACAAAAATGTCAAAGGTCTGAACTTTGCCACACATTCACTGAGCTCCAGCACACACACAACGACCGACCGACCGACCGAGCGACCGAACGACATCCGACAGAGACAAACAGCCCCAGATTCCCGCCCCTGCCAGTCTGGCTGCTGGTCCTGCCTCTGCCTCCTCTCCTTCTGCTCCTTCTGCTCCTGTGACATGCCCTAAAGTCCTCCCAAGTGTCTGCTGTGTCGCATTGAATTTATTGGAATTTTCCTTTTGCTTTGCGCCACAGTCTAGGACATCGTCGTTGGCCTCTCTTGGCCCTCAGCCGTGTGGATGAGGCTGCAAAATATTTCCGTTGTCTTTTCCCAGTCCCTCTCCCCTCTCCCCTCTCCGCCTCTGAACAATTCCGTTAATGTTTCGCTGGCTTGTGGCTGACAGCGGTCAGCGGTCAGCGAGCGGCCTGCCCGGCGAGTTCAGCAAACCTAAATATTAGATGAGCTTCAATTTTCTATTACGTTCGGCGGCGCTGTCGAGTCATTTTCAGGCCATAAGCTTCATGTTTTATTTATATTCGGATTGTGTGCAGCTCAATCGGTTGATTGGCAACGACAGAATGGCGGAGAATCGAACAGGCTTTGAGTATAAAATCCTGTCTGATCTCGAGTGCAGCATCAGGCATTTGAACACTTGCTAGACTGTAATCAAACATACTGACTTTTCACAGGATTAGTCGGTGTTTTTGAAGCCTTAAACAAGAAGTCTATAAGTATTTAGCATTGCTAAGTTTGAGGACAGAGTTTAAACATATATACAGATTTATTTAAATATTTATATGAATTTTAATATGAATTTATTTTATTATACTTCGTTTACTTCATATGTAAGGCTCCTTAAATAGTAATCTTTCTAAACTCATTAGCTTGTCTCTTTAATTAATATGCTTTATATTTATTTATCTCTTAATAAGATCATAACTTGCTAACAAGTGAAAATATTATTGATAATTTAATATACCTTAATCATAGTAATATTTAAATGAAATTTAAAAGCCTGAAATTAGAGGCAAACAAGCTCTCTGTGCTAAATTATTATTTTATTATTATTAATATTATTATTTTCATTTACTTGATATATGAGGCTTCTTAAAGAGGATTCTTTTTAAATTCATTACCTTGTCTCTTTAATTAATATCCTTTATATTTATTTACTATCTTTTAATAAGGTCATAACTTGCTAACAAGTGAAAATATTATTGATAATTTAATATACCTTAATCATAGTAATATTTAAATGAAATTTAAAGGGCTGAAACTAGGAGCACACACTCTGTGCTAAACGTTATTATTTGTGTTGAAATATTCCATCATTATAATATTTAAATGAAATTTAAAAGCCTGAAACTAGAGGAGAACTAAACGTTATTATTTGTGTTGAAATAGCTTTAATACCTCAAAATAATTACCCATCCTTATTAAACGTAAAACGAAAAACGAAAAGTCAACACCTTTTTCGACACCTGTTTTTAATACACATAATGATATTTATGAATAACAAACAGCCCTTGGCCATCCTCCACGAAAGCTACCAACTCCATTGCCTGAAAACTTTTGTTTGCGTTATTGTTTTAATAGCCAAATAAATAAATATCGATTATGGCCGGGGCAGGTAAGCAAGTGTAAGCAACATTTTGGCCGCTTTCAACGGAGAATGGCCCCCGTGGCGCTGAGCTGTCAGCTGGCGTGTTTAAAAAGTTTGCCCGTACCGGACGACCGCTCCGGACTGGGCCAACTCCCCGGGCAATCGTCCTGGGCCAGAGCTGATCTGGAGCGAACAGACCCAGCCGCAGGAGGAGGAGGAGGAGCTTGGGGGATTGGGCTATGATAAGACTAATGCTGCCCGCTTGGCTAATTGAAAAAGTTGCATTCCCGTTGTTGGGCCGTGCGCAGCCAGTGGAAAACGAGAAATTGTTGCTGCCGCCACACAACAACAACTACAATGAAAAAAAAACAGGAAGAAAAGGAGACATTGTTATTACTACGGCCCGGCAAGGAGAACGCAATTGTGGTCAAGTTTTGTGAGGCATTTGCATAATAAGCCCTGTGTATGGAACTGTGACTGTGACTTTGACTGCTCCTGTTATGGTTATTATTACAGTTCCTGCCCGGCCCCGGAGTCACTCTCCAGCGGCGCATGAAATTGTTGTCTGCCTTCAGGTTGGGCTTAAAAATTAGAGGAGCCCAACCAGGAGACAGGAGGCAGGCGGCAGGAGGCAGGAGGAAGTGGGCATATTGACCCAGAGAACCTGTGCCTGAGCCAGAGGCTCGGCCAAAGCGGAAAGCATAAATTCTGGTACGATATGAGAACAGCCAGCAAGCATCCGCACATAAATAAATCATAAATATTAAATGAAAATGAAAAATGTGCAGCAGGAGCCGGGAGGGGAGCGGGGCATCCTGGGGTAAGGAAGCGCACAGAACCTGTCAGCAAGTGCCCGGCCAGGGAATAATGCAGGAGCCAACAATGCACCGACGATCGCATGATTAGCGGCCAGTACTGCAACTACAGGCAGTACACTGAGAGAAAGATGGCTCAACTTAAGTAGTTAAGATTCCAGATTACTGATTAAGTTACATACCCAAATACTGCTTTATATAAAGGAACTACAAAACTGTTTGTATATTTATTTAGCTTTCCTTAACCAAAGAAGCTTAAAATAAACCTGGAAGAGAAGCCAAGAAGATATTTTTGATTGTGTGAAATTGGAGCTATATATTTCTGCAGCATATATTTCGTTAAGTGTACCACAACCGAGCCATGACTCACCAGAAGCAACTTCAACAGCAGACCATCCAGACCAAAGCATGTGCTGTGGCCTCCGGCAACGCACGAAATTCTCACAATGCAGAAAATTACTAAATTCGATATGCAATTTATAAACTCTGAGCTTCCCCACACACCGGGCGCCTCCTCTGACCCTCGGTCTCCGGGCTCCGGTCTCCGGTCTCCGGTCTCTGGGCTCTCTGGTCTCCGACTGTGTCTGGCTTTTTTGGCAGCGCTGCTGAAAACGATTTGGTAAGTACTGTTTGTTGATACCCAGCCAAGGCTTAAGTGTACCCAGAAGCAAGAGCAACAAAATCCTGGCAAAAATACTTTGCTTTAATGCGCTTTGCCCAGGCTAAGGGAGCTTCTTCTTGGGGGTCTGGGTTGGATTGGAATTGGGATTGGGAGCTGATGCTGTAGCTGTAGCTGGATCCGTTGCTGGGAATAATGGGGTGTGCTGCTGCCTTGTTATTTGAAGACGATTAAGCTGCAACTGAGGCAAAGAACCGAAAACTATATTCATTTTCAATTTCGCTCCGGGTTTTGCGTTGCAGCAACTTATAAACTGGCCCCAGCCCGAGAAGATATCCCTTTCCGTCCTCATCTCCATCTCCAGATCATAGATGAGGCTTGTTTCCTGATTGCGTCTAAGCTGTCCCCAGTCATCTTTCCCTAAGACCTCCAATAAAGGTGCACTTGCTCAGCTGCTGACCAGCAGTCAGTCAGTTAAGGGACTTGGACATATCGCACACTTAACAATAAGTAAAATATTTATCAAGAATTATCTGTATTTTGTTCTTTCTTTCATTAAAAATATATGTTCAAATAGATGAGAATACTTTCAAACTATAAGAGTATAAAGTATCAAGTACCTAATCTGCAATTTCTAATAAGTTTGAGGTCTCTTTCCGTATAGAAGTGCTTTATTATGACAATCCCAACTGGATGTGGCCCCATAAATTGCTCGCCAAAATCTCACTAAATTTTACTCCGGCTCCGACTACTCCGGAGCCATTAAGGTTTTAAAACAACTGGCACACACTCCAACTCGGAACTCGGGCAGACACGGGACAAGATGATTTAAAAAGCGTTAACATATTTTCGGGCGGAGAGCGAAGTAGGAGGTGGACGCAGACGCACGCAGTTGGCCGGAATAATCATTAATCATTTCTTAACGTGGCCAGAGAGCTGCCACCTTCGCTGCCACTGGCGCGGCAGGGCCGGGTCATAGTCATAGTCGCGGGAGAGCATGGTCATAAGGAATTAACTTGGCCGGGGAAGTTCCGAGGAGCTGCGGCCAGGACGACGACGGTGATATTATCAAGTTGATTCTGCTGGGGCAACCGCGACAAATTTGAAAAATGGCTCAAAGTTTTAATGCCACGCCCCCGCGTACGGCCCCCGCCCGACTCGCATGACATACGAGCTGAAATAAATATTTTTTCCCCTGGCATGTTACAAATGTTTTGAGTCAGATGAAAAGTTCGCTTCATTGTGGGCAAATTTAAGAGCTCTTCGCTCTGCAGTCCTTGCTCTCTGCTCCTTGCTCCTGGGCCTCCAACTTTCCCTCGGAATTGTTATTTCAAATTTAAATAGCCCGGCCCAGGCTGTGCCATGCCTGCTGAATTACTCGACAATTTTATGACTCCATGCATAAAATCCGTATGACGCTGCAAGTATATCCCCTACATCCTGCCGCTCCTCCAGACTCCATCAGCTGCTCGCCAACCCGACGATGAGGAGCAGGAGGAGTAGCAGGAGCAGGAGCAGCAGGAGGATGCGGAAGAGACGAGCCGAGTGCCAAGTGTCTGGCAAGTGTAAATCGGCTATGTCGTCTCTTGTTGTGTGTACAATGTAAACACAAACTGAATAATACTCAAAAGTGAGAAAATCTCACTACGCTCTCTCTCTCTCTCTATTTTTCTCATTTTCTCAGGGGAATCTCCCAGCATCTCCAGCTCTCTGCAAGTATAAGAGAGCCAGCTATCCGCGACGCGTGCGCAAAGCCCAGAGAATCCTTTAGATACTTTGAGAGCAAATGTTTTTGTTTGTTGTAAGAGAATTATTGTAAAATCAGCCTGTGGTGGGCGCTGCTGTCACGGAGCATTTATTATTTTCAGGCAATTATGGCTTAAATTACGAGCCAATAATTGGAAATGAATCAAAGGAGTTAGGAAATAAATTAGGAAGGTTATAGAAAGCCGAGATTCGTTCACATTAAAGTATGGCCTAAAATAATCAAAATATTTATAATTAATTACTAACGCAGACCATTCATTTTAAAATGAGAGTTAACCTTTAGGTAAGCCTTTTAAATAAGATGTAATAATAGCTAAATAATACAACACAAATTGTAGGATTTATGCGGTATATTTCGACTAATTACACTTGTCTTTATAATTTATTTTTTACCAATATTCAAGCCAGCTAATAATATTTTCCCCTACATTCTAAAGGAACTCTTCCCTGGCCTTTGCTAAAAACTAACTATCTTAATGCTGCCCCGCTTCGTTCCTTAATGAGGCATCTCAAGTAATTTTCAAAACATTTTCCAAGGACCAACAATCTGCTGCAATTTTCGAGATCTAAATTTCACTCGAACTGCTAAGATGAAACAAAAACTCGGGGGAGACCAACTTTTGGCCCAAACATCAAATTCACGCCGATTTTTGTCATTAGAGCAACAGAAACTTTTGAGAGCAAGCTCTCGGGGCCACCCTGCCCCTCCTGGCCGTAAAAGCCTCAGCCCCCGTACTACCAAAATCTGCCCCCCTTAAGCCAAAGGCAGACCAACTGTCACTTGGGCAGGGGCGCGTTTTTAATGGTCAAAAGTTTTATGTTTATTGTTTATGCGTTGAAGCAAAAATTTTCATGAACTTTTCATTGTTCCGGTTTGCTGGCAGAAACTTTTAGCATACAATGCACTTTAATTTGGCCGGCTGCCCCTCCAGCGGCCCTCTGCCCCACCAACTCGCCCAATAGATCCTGCCAAGGAACCGCCGCAGCCGTGGAAACAATGGGAAGGCAAATGTTGCAGCAAAAGTTTATGCGCCAAGAACTTGGCCAAATGACAGTGACGGTGGCCTGAATGGGGGTCCAAATGGCGCGGGAGACAACCTTCAATGCCATTGACTGTCCGGGCGTTTCATTTGCGCGTAATATGCGCAGGCCAACTTTGCGTATTGATTACACAGGGAAAAACATGTAAGGACTTTGTTTATTGGTTTATACTTAAGGGGATTTCAAGCCGTAAAGTTGGGCAGGAAGATCAAGGTTCTACAGACTTTAATTCTTCCAACTTTACACAGAATCTAATCCTCTCTGTTCTTCGCTGTTATTTATTTCTTAGCTTGCAAAATCCCACTTGAAAGTATGCAAATTGTTATCCAACTTAATTTCTTTCGGTGCTCCGAATGCAAATGTATCTTACAAATTTAGTTTGGGCCAGTCTACACTCCAGTCTGTGTTCAGTTAATTTTTTTCATTCAAGGAAAAAACAATGAGCCAGTCGCAGTTGCAGGCCCTCTTTTTTTGCTCCTCGTCATCTTGTTAACATTTATTCTCGCCTCTGCCTGTGCTCCTGGCCCTCCCTGGGCACCTGCCTTACGGACTTACAATGTAAAAGTTACTTCAACTTGTGTTCTCCGCTCGGCATTTTTTAGCCAAGCCCAGATCTGGGAAAAGTTTGGCCACTTAAAGCAGTTTGTCAGTCCGTTCGGAGCGTTAACTTGGCCATTCTGCGGAGCCTGCATTCTGGCTGCGGGACTGCACAGTTTACTTTCAAATTTTTCAATCATCACATTATACAATGTGGTGCCGGCCCGAGTTCCGGCAACAAAGTTTCTAAAGACTCTGGCAAAGACATTTTGCATTTTGCATTTTGCACACAAATCGCAGGCGCAGCTGAAATCCGACTCCAGACATATGGCTTCTAAGCGTATTTAGCAGGAGCATATAGCATGCCACTTGATGACATAATAAATTGCCCCAGCTCCGAACATATGTTGGGATACGAATGGAGGCAGCTAGCTCGGAAATGGTTTATTTGTTGGGGATGTGAAATATTTTTTACTGCCCGGCGAGAGTGAAGTGTAAATATGCCCCAAAGAGCTGCCTCGCTGCCATCGCTTACCTCCTCCGGACTGTTTTCGGGCTCTTGCCACTGTTTTTGCTGGTGTCAGTCGCAGTTGGTGCAAAATGCCGCCCGCAGGCCGATCGGCAAAGTGTGCAAACAATAAGGAAAGTATTTCCAAATAAAGTAAATACGTCTCCGGAATGGCTGTGCTGCAACTGAGACTCAAAACAAATCGAATTCCTTGCACTGGCATTCAGAGAAATAACAGGGCAAAGGGATTTCCCAGCCTAGGAATTATGTCAAGTATTTCTAGATTTACTTTAATTCCTCCACAGCTTGTTAGTTATTATTAGTTATCCTAGTTTATGCTGTTGGCACGTAGTCTAAATATCCCTATTTAAACATTTTTTCGAGTGCTCCTATTGGGGGTTTCAGGCAAGCCAAGATCCTGATAAAAAAGTGGCCACATTCTAGTCGAAAAATTGTGCTCGCCCTGTGGACACATGGGACCGGCAGGAGGAGGACGAAATTGTGACACAAAGTTATGACAATGATGAAATGGGAACGACGTCGACATCGCCGTCGCCGCCGCCGCTGATGATGATGAGCCGCAGCGACAGGCGAGGCAGAAGGAGCCTCGTCCCGAGGTCCGGAGTCCTGCCATGGACACGGATGCCAACTGCCAACCGCCACCGGTGGGAGAGTAAGACATTTTTCGCTCATCCTACTCCGCCTGCCGCAGGAATACAATTTCATTTGATGTGCATGTGTGTGATGAAATTTTCGCACATTTACATAAAGGAGATGTTGAGTATGGGCCCAGGAGGCGGAAGGCGAGAATGCAGTCGAATTACGGGCTCATATGCCTGAGGTAAATGCCCTAACCTGGCAGGACTCTAATGAGAGGGAAAGGGCGACGGAGAGTGTCCCAAATGAGGTTTCTTTTTCGGAGAAATCGTGTTAAGTTCACCAGAAGTCAGATTACGGGGACAGTTCTAGATTCCAGATTTCCAGGGCATTGCCAAGCGACTCAAATTCGGCGCTGACATTTTCCGACTTTCACCAACTCGACTCGCAGTCAACTCGGAATTTGCATGCCAAATACCCCAGAACGATGCCAAGTCGTTCAGTCACATGTGACATTGCATGTCACATTCCGCAAAACGAAAAAAGCCCGAAAAAAAGCTGAAAGAAGGCTCCAAATACATTTAAAAAGTAATAAAATATTTGATTACGACACACAGAACTTCGGCCTAAAGGACTTGCTCCGGAAATATGCAATCACTCTGTCCTGGCAGCTTGGAAACCCATAAGAGAGCCTCCTCGCTTAAATAATCCGGAGCGGAGTTCAGCGGGAAATTAAATATTCATTAGTCGTTCAGCACGCCTCCCGTTCGATGTCGATGTCACGGATTTTGATTAAGCGTCTAATGCCGCATCTATAATGCCCCATCAGGACACGAGCCACTAATCAATAATGCGCTCTTCTTGCGCCACAAAGCTAATCCTGCGACTCTGCCAGCTAACCGCAGTGCCAATGGCAATACCCATCCCAGTCCCAATCCCAGTCCCAGTCCCAGACCCAATCCCTTCGTCCTGCTGTGTCTGTTTGCTCGGTGCGTGTCATCCGGAGTGGCAATCGAGGAAAGGACCTGCAGGATCCCCACTCGTCGCCAGCACGCCCCTGATGCGCTGTCGCTGACGCAGTTCATCAATCAAATCACTGGCTGTTAGTCAAGCAGTCATGTGATTTGATTGATTCGCGCTAAAAATCCCTAGTCAAACAAACGCCAGTCCCACACTCGCTGGCTGGCATTAATAATGCGGCTCGAAATGAGGAGCAGCCGGCGTCAACGAGCAAAGGGGTTCCTGGCTGCTGGCTGCTGGCTGCTGGTAGATGCTGCCAGCGATGTTGCAACCACAGCAGCTGCCACTTGCCTTGATTTCGGAATGCATTTTGCCTTCTAGCAGGCGTAGTTTGTGCACCGAGAATAACTACCAATACTTTTGTATATGTATATAAATAAAAGAAAATGCCAGAAACAAATGTTTAATTATTTTAACAAACTATTGTATACCTTTGAGGTGATAAAAATAAAATAAACATACTGGGACTACAAAAAGATTAATATAAAGAGCATAAAATTATACACCCTCAACCCTTATTGCTCAGTTTCTTTCCGTGTCCGGCCAGACCGTAATCGGAACCGGAAACGGCAGCTGAAATCGATAAGCCCGGTGACAGTTGCTTAAGCGGTGGAAAGCGACTCGGACAAGGCATTCATTTGTCACTTGCCTCGGGTATAAATAATTTACACAAGACAACGACGAACGATTGCCAGGGGCATCTTGGCCAATTTTAGCAACTGCTCCCCGGCCGCCTGTTTAGGCATAAAAAATTGTTACGTCAATGAAATTGCCCAATTTTATGTTCAATCAATAAATGGAGCTGGAGAGGGAGCCGCCGATCCATGCCCATGCCCGGCGTACGTGTTGGCTGCCTCAATTTATTTGGTATTCATGCAACATTAACATGGATTTTTATTAGTATCATGTTTTTGAAAAGGGTTGCGACCTGGCCAACTAATAAAACTCCTGCGAAATATATATGGCCCGGAGTCGCAACCCTTTGGATAAACATTCCGGAACCGGAGGGCTTAGCTCTGGCCAAGGAAAATTGTGTTATGCCTACGGTATTGAGCAGGATCGCATCCAGACAGGTGATGGAAGACGGCTCCGGTTGCCCTTCGGCAACCTCCCTTCGGAGTACGTGACTCCTGCCAACTGGCATTTGCCATTGGATGCTCACTACCACCTCGTCTATCCCTTCAAATTTCCCAGCCTTGGAGCCGTTTGGGGCAAACGAGAATCAATACCTGCTTTGATTGACACTTTGAATTTAAAGCGTTGAATTAGCCCGGTTAGCTCAGCCAGCAGCGTTTTTGGGGGAAGCCAGCCAGCAGTGTGGGTACTCCGCGGCCTGGGGAAGCACTAAGCGGATTCCTTTCGTTTGACTGGAGCAACAGCATCCGTTTCCGTCCTACATTAATTCATTAAGGAGGCACCGTAACTGGAAAGGAGTAACCATGAAAAGGAAGGGAGCTACAGTCAAAAAAATCTCTTTAGATTGCTATGATTTTAATTTAGAAATAAAGAGTATGATAAATATTCTCAGTTAAAAGTATGTTCAAATAATATTAAATATTTTACGTATTAATTCAATTATTTTATATAATAAGAGTATTTTAAATAGTCTCAGTTAAAAGTATTTTCATATAATATTTAATATTTTATTTCCTAATTCTATTATTCTATATTCTATTGCCAACCTTATAAGCGATTTTTACTGAGTCCTCTAACCACGCCTGTAAGTAGGCAACACGTAAAGAGCTACGAGCCGCAGCCTCCAAGAAGCGTCTGAACTTTCTCTGACAGCTTTCACTTCCCTATTGCCAGAGTCAGGGCCAGTGCCAGTGCCAGTGCCAGAGCCAGTGCCACTGCCATTAGCTCAGCAATGGCGACGACCCTTGCCCAGCGCAGAATGTCTCACGTTTCAGCCACTTTTCGACCATAATTACAGCCAAGAGCAATTTGAAAAACACTTGATGCTGGCAATTAAAAAGTTGAACAACATTTTTCTCCAGCAAACGGGGCCCACCTCACTTAGCCGCTGCCCGGGGCTGCAAGTGTAATTAATTAGTTTTCAATTTCACCCTGCTAAATATGCATAATTTATGGCCCGGTGAGTGGTCGGGGGACGGACGGGACGGAGTAACCATTGGAGGGCAGCGTCAGCGGCTGCGTCATGGTCATAATAAAATCTACTGGCCATTACTTGTGCTTTCCCTTGGAGTGGCAATTCTCTGGATCGTACTTTTGCTCCTGCCATCTTCATCCTTTCACTCCTTTTGGCGGGGCAATTTGTGTGCACCAATTACTTTGTTTGTTCGCCGTTCGCCGTGCGACAATTCCAAAGGACAACAGCGACTGCAGCGCACTTCACTCCGCTGCGTTTCCTCTATTTCCGTTGCAAACATTTCCGTTTCGCATTGCTGCAAATTTATTGTTTCCTTGCGGGTTGCGGGTTGCGGGTTTCGGGTTGCGTGTGTGCGGCCCGTGTGTCTCGTTGTCCTTTGGCGCGTCTCCTTTTTCGAGCGCTCTGCAGTGTAAAGGACCAGGACCCTTTGGTGCGCTGCTTGAGCCCGATGAGCCCGCCACCTTCCAGTGTAGGGAGCGACACGGGCCCGATCAAACAGCAAAATGGCGGCAGGGCGGAAGTGCCGTCCCTACAGCCTGCCAGCCACCCCCCGCCGCCTCCTCAGCCACGCACAAACGCTGTTGTGCGTTTCCGGCCGGAAATACGCATTTAGTTGCATGTGAAATTGTTACATTTTTGTCAACAGGCAAATTTATATTTATTTCTACGCGTTTCTTATTCCATTCTTGGCTATGAAAAATTGAAATGTCGTTTCTAATAAATCATTTCGCCCAACTGAGAGCAGAGGGACTTGTTTGTTTCGGTTGCCGTCGACGTTGCCGTTGCCGTCGCCAACTGTTTGTGCTTATTTCCGTTTCCGCTGGCTCAACGACCCTGGCCCGGCTCCATTTTTATTCGCTGCTCCTCGGCCGAAGCAGGAGGCCAGCGAGCGGGGGGACTGGTTCCGGGTCTGGGCTTACCTGGCCGGATATTTTCAGCGCCGTCATTGCAGCTGACATAATTAATTACCTGCGCTCGCGAGCTTTTCCCAGCGGCTGCGTGTGCCTCACCTGAGGCGGAGGCGGCAGCGGCAGAGGCGGCGGCATTGGGAAAGGAAGCGGCCTGTCCTCGTCCCCAGATTTGCTGACAGGTGGCGGCAAGAAATGGAGGGAAGCACCCAAGGAGACTGGAAGCAACAGCGCCGGCAGGACTCGCAACAATTATAATTGCTTCGCTTTAATTATATGAATTATGCGGGGGCAGTCAGTTATTGTGGCGGCTGTGTCTGCCTTTGGGTAATCCACAGTATCGGACAAGTCCTCCTGCCCGCATCCAAATTGGGCCAAAAGATTTTAATATCCATTTGTCTTGTGCACCAGTGCTGCCCGAAACTTCAAAGGCAAGGTAGGCTTATTGAAATAAGCAGGACAGCAAGGATAATAATAAACAAAGGTCAGCCTTTATTTCTGGGTTTATATATAATATTTTGTAATTTGAATTGGGTAGGTTTATTTAGGGATATATTTGTGATATATATCTAACTTTAATAAACTTCAAAATAAAGAATCTTCAAATGGTTAAATTATAAAGAAATCCCAAAGCAAGATGGGCACATATTTTATGCCATTTTTAAATATTTACGTTAGCATAGTTGGCTTTGCTAAGCCACATATAAGTTAACACAAAAAAGGCCCAAGTTGTCTGAGGCCAGAGGACTTTAATGGCAGCAAAGAAAGTCTCCTTTTGGCTTTTGTATCAAATTAGCATGCATGAATAATGGCGCACAAAAGTTTCGTTTTATATGCATGCCCAGGTGACCCCAAATAGAATATTAAATGAATTCATTTTGCCAGATGACAGATGACAGGCTGTCGAGTTAATAATCCCCCCGGATGCCGGACTCAGTTTAGCAGACATTTATCTCTCGACGAGCTTAAATCTCAATCGACTGGGAAGACAGATGGCACTTTTATCGAAAATCCACCAGCACCACCACCGCTCTCGGTGGCAGCAGGACTTTTCAATTAGGAGCCACCACCAAGCTGCCACCAAGGCTGAATCGGCCATTATAGTGGCAGCAGTGCAATTCAATTAGACACCGCTGGCAGGCCATAAGCCCATTGCCAAAGGGGTAGCTAGGATGGAGCTCTGCAGCGGATTCCAGCAGGCAGGGGCGTCTTGCCTGCGCACATTTGACAGCATGAAATTGAGTTCCTAGGCACACAATGCCTCCCTATCATCTCCATCTCCAGCCCAGTCACAATGCCCATACCCGCCAGCGTTACGTCTCATTTGGGGCCCTCCAATCGAAGGGAGGACGAACTATCTAGAGCACGATTTGTGCACCCGAATATATGCGGCACGGCAGGAGTCTACCTCGAGCACCTTGCACTCGCATGAGTTATCATTTCGGGCACATTGATTTATGCAGTCGCCGGGAAGCAACCTGCATGGCTGCTGCTGAGATAAGAATTAATTGGCAAGTGCACTGTGCAAATAAATTGCATAGCTGGATGGCGGTGCTGGTGCTGGCCCCGGTGCGGTGTGGGTTCCAGGTTCCGGATATGGGGCTGCTGTGGCGGCATGGGCAAACATACATAAAGCAGGTCCCTGGGACTGCTGCCGCTTTTAATGCAAATGTGACAAATGTTTTACGGCTGGCTGCGTATGCATTGACTCTGGGCAAACACCTGTAAATGGATGGAAGCCACAGCGGGCGGCCAGGAGCGGCGGCAGCGGGGTATGACAGGTATTTCACACTCCGATTAGTAAGTATAAAAATAAAAATTACCACCCCTTGAGATTCTCGAAAAGGGTTCACTGGTGAGGTATATTTAGCTAACTGAACTTAATGATTAGGGTTTTCCCAGACTTCTTTTAATTTAATTATTATTATTTTATTTTATTTTTATTTTTTTTTATTATAATTAGTATTTTTCCAGTCATTATCCTGGCAATCCGCTCCTGCACGAATATTAGATGCAACTGCAACTGCATGGGTGCCTCCTGCTTTGTTTGCTTTTCGGGCAGGCGGCTTTAATCGGAGCTGGCCTTGGTGCCACGCATTCGCTGCTGCGGAAGCCACAGGGACAGGGCTAAAAGCGATGCTGTGGCTCGAATGGCAGGATGGCATTTTTGCCCATATTTGGGACTTGCATTGCCACATTAGCTCGCCGGCCGTGTCTGCGTGTGTGTTCAGTTAAATTTGCTGCAAAGAGCGAGGAGAACATAAATTGAAGGGCAGCTGAACAACATTTGCCGGCGATCAATATTATTGCGCCTGCGGTGGGGCAATCAACGAAATGGAGAGTCCCTTAACAATGATGCATAGAGCAGGGCGGACCAGGAGGGGGCTAGGGCGCCATGGGTCCCTGGTGAAACCCCGTCTGCCGGGCTGGAATGTGCTCTCTATATTGGCCCAACGATGTGTTCCGGCAGTGCTGCTAATTTGTCCTTATTCAGGACAGATAATCGGGATTTGTGGTGTAAATTAGGAAGCTTTATTCCGACCTGACTCAACACTGTATATCTATTTAATTTACTTTTAAAACAAAAATGAGCTTAATTTCTAACTAATAGTAATTGTACAACTCGTATTTTTTAGGAGAATTTAATACAATATTTATAATTGTGGTAAGGTAAGTATCTAGATCCTTTAACCTTTTAAGTTTAGTTTTACTTCTATAATCCGATCTGTCCTGTTGCTGGAACTGCCAGTTGGCATCTCAACTTTCCTGCCACCAAGATGCTGGCGGTTTATTGATTTCCCAGCTGATTGGGCTCCCTTAAATTATATTTATTACTTCCCTCAGAGGATAGCTCCTCCCTTAGCGACTGCAGTTAAAGCTATTGACCTAATGCTTACGATTTGAGGGGAATCCCAAGGAGTTTTCGCACGGGCATTATCAGCTGCTTTTCGTCTGCCAATCGGTTAATTACTTTCGCCCCAATGCGACTCGCTGTCTGCGTCAGCAGGATGCTATTCCTGCTGGCTCCTGCGGGTGTTCCTCCTGGGCTCCGACTCGGGCTCGGCCTCTGACACGCAATAAATTAGAAGTCGCTTTCATTGATTTCTGCTGAGAGCAGCAAGTAAACATTTAATTAAATTGCGACCCACTCCATTTCCGCTCCGGCAAAGGCTAAACACTTTTATATCAGTGGCAATTAAAATTACGTATACGTGATGTTGCCTGCCACTGCCCCTTGGGCATTGATTAATGGCCGGGCGTAAAAGAGAGCGCAAAAAAGAGGAATATGCAAATTGAAGATTTATTAAAGCCCCGGTCTAGAGCTGGGAGCTGGGAGCTGATCCCTGGTCCTGCGCGTTAACCGTTGACAGTAATTTCCTGCATCTGGACGCGCTCAAAGCAAAATGCAATTTCCGATAGAGCGCCTGGCTTTCGTTTTTATGCGAAATGCCCAGCTGCATGTGTCATCATTCTTATGGCCAGGTATACAGGTCCTGGGCGATGTTTTATGGCGGCAAGAACAAAGGCTTATGGCTGTAAGCGAGCCTGAAGACGAGGCAGGAGGAGCCGGCAGAGCAGCTGCTCTAGTAAAAAAATAACGCCACATAAGGGAATGACAAAGTAAAAGGGCACATCAAAGCCGTCTGCGAAGGGAGCCGGAGTCCTCCTGCTGACCTCCACCATGATTCTGCCAGACAGCGGCAGGCAGGAGAGCTGGGAGCAGGCTGGGAAATGCCGTCATAAAGGAGTAATGGCAAAGGATAATGCGTGGCTTTGCATGGGTGAGGGACTGAAAGGATTTACCCCATGTGCCGCAAACTAGAGGACATCATTTAATATGCTCAAATGAACAGCACTTGCAATGAAAAGCACCTCCTGCCGATGATGGGGTATTATTTACAATTTACTAATTCCACAAAGGAGATAATTTATGGGGGAGAGAAACAGTTGACTTTAAGAAAAACTAAAGCAAATTTTCTGAGGGTTTCTTTAAAAAATACTTACTAATACAACCTTAAAACCCTTACTCTTTATCTAAGGACTAGATCTTCCGATAATAAAGAAAAGTTTAAGGGTAATACCTGGCCAATAAATAACTTTGCAAATGGCAGACATGTACCCTGTACAGTTTCTTAAGTATTTGCCTTGTTTTGCATTGTTTTCGCTATCAAGCTGCTGCTCCCTTATCAGAGTTTACTCCAAGTGTAGCTGACACAATCAAAATAAATAGAAACTTCAGACTTTATTTACAGATAGAACTAGTGAGTGAGGTGAGTCAAGGAGATGGCGCAGCAGGTTTACCCAATAAATTAAAGAAGATTCGAGACCAGACTGGGGTAGACACCAGGTGCGGCACCCAATGAAGATGATTATTGGCTGTTTTTATCAAACAAGGGATGCGCAAGCCGTCGGTATTCAATAGTACGCCTCGCACTCCATCTGGCGGCGCCACAGCGTCCAGTCCGCACAGCCCAGCGCCTCCTCGGTGGCCAGGAATCCCCTGCCTTCGGCGCACGTGAGGAGCAGAGGTGTAGCCGATGGCTGGGGGCAGAGGTAGAAATGATTGGGATCCGCGGAGGCCCAGGGCGACAGCAGGTGCTCGCTGCTGTCACAGCCATCTGACGACCCGACAACCACCTGCTCCACCGGGGGCAGGCAGGCCGGCCACTCGGCAAAGGGCAGGCAGCCCATGTGGCCGAGACCGCTGAAAAATCCCCGGCCCGCCGGACATCGCAGCTGCAGCGGTTGTCCACCATCGGAGCACACGTAGAATATGTTGGGGTCCGGGTCTCCCCACATGTCCGTGGCGTGTCTGCATGTTGCACTAGTGGTTGTGTCGGGGTCAGGAGACGCAGATGCGGATGCGGATGCGGAGACCGCCCCCTGTAGCAGCATCAACAGCCACAGAAGCAGGAGGGGAATATTCCATATATTTTTCATAAATAATTTCATCACGAACGGCTGGCAGGGCATTTATTATGGCACCCAGAGTCCGCTCGCTTGCTCACTGTCCGTCCGATTGATTTCCTTATTGCAATTCGCTAGTAAACGCTGTTATTCCTGGACTGTTTCGGGTTTCATCATTTGGCCATGAGCTCAGCTCAGCTCGTTAATAAATTTATTTGCTCCCGGCTGCTCCGCCAGCGAACTGAAAAACTCGACTCGACTGATTGATGTCGTCGCCGGCATTGTCTTTCGTTTTTATACTCATGCCCATTGCACGACTTCCCATGTTCCCTGCAACCTTATCGGTGCTATTTTAACTGTCATTTCTCATCGGGCTCCATTCGGGCATTTTTATTTTGGACTCAAGTGACGTCGCCGTCCGCCGCGCTCTCTGGCCGCAGCAGCAACAGTTCGCTGATTAGATAACCAGTCCGGTTTAAAGTTTTTCAGCCCACGCGTGATAAGTTGGCTAGGCTCCGAAAGGAAGATCTCTATCGGCTTCCCAGCATTTGATTGGTCGGAAATCACCGTACTTTACCTGCTGGGATTTTACAAAATATTGCCTATCATCTATATATTGAATATCATCTGCATGCAAGACAATCGGCAAATAACCTAATACCTATCACTTCTTATTAGTCAGTCCTTAACCTAATGGAAGGAGTATTTAAATATTAAAAATATATCCAATTTACCGCTCTGCTAAGTCCATAAAAACGGGCCATACCTTGGCTGGATGGATAGCGGGCCAAGTGATTCACAGCCCAGTAATATTGACTACCGAACTTCACACATAAGTACACTGACACGGCCCTATCTAAGCGATAGCACAGACATTAATTGCCTTTCAAATGAAGCCAAATTGGAAATTATTGCTGCCGAAATCAGTCGAAAATTTAATTACGCTCTTCTGCCAGCCAGCCGCCTTGATAATGGCACAATGTTTTCGGGCTGGAGCTAGGGCTTCGGGCTGGCGCTCAGATGCAGGCCCAGCTGCTGTCAGAAGTTCTAATTGATTTGGCTGAGAGCGCCCGAACGGGGGCTCAGCTGGCGGCAGAAAAGAAGTCACTTTGCAGCCAGGACCTCCAGGATAACCTCCGTAACCTGAAAAAGTTCGACGGGCGACGTGCAGCGGGCGACGGGCTACTCGTCGCGTCTCGCAGTTCCGCCGCTGAGTCACGTTGTCAATTCAACTTCGTTTTCTGCGCGCACTCCGTACTTTTTGCACTCTATTTACGCGAGCACCAAGTTTAAATAGGCAAACTTCGCGGAGAACGGGAAAGTTGACAATATAATCGACATAAATTCCAATAGGCTTGCTATCGATGGGAATTCAATTAAAACTTTCCTGGGGAAAATACGGAACGTGAGCAGGGCAGGTGATACTACAACCCAACTCCAAGAGCCCGGTTCCTGGAAGGCGTTCATCACTTAACCACTTGAGATGCGATACCTGCCCAAGTCAGAGCATTGGAAATAAGTCGAAAATTCGCTATTATCTCCATTCATAACATTCAAGACGCCAGATAAGCGGCCAACGCTGCGTATGAGCAACACCAGAAGCCGAAAGAAGGCCTCGAACTACGTTCATCATCCGAGGTGTCAACAAGCCATCGCCAATGATATGGCAGCGCTCTTGAGAGTCCCGATAAGTTGCCTGATTGAATAGAATGTTATAAAAGCCCAGAACCTAGCCTCAACTTCGTTTAGTCTGCCTTAAATATTTGAATCGAAAAGAAACCAGACAAGGATTTACCATGCCGAAAGGTAGGCTACTGGAAAAATACAATGCCTTAACTAGGATGGAAGTGAATAAATTATAATAAATATTCCCTGAAGCCCGTGAAAAAATATTTATTATGAGATAATTAATCTCCGCTCGAAACTAGACAAACGCTCACCATAAATCGTCTTTGCAGTCGTCTTGATCTTCTTTGGCCTCCTGGCTCTGGCCATGGCCGCCTCCTTGGGCCCCGACAGCGATGACAGCACCGAGTGCCAGTCCGAGGACGAACTGTGGGGCGGTTTGGACATCCGCGTATTCTACTTCTGCCTCGACGGGGTGGCGATCAGTAGCCAGTGCGACCCTGGCACTTACTTCGTGAACAATGCCACCATCTCCGGTTGTCTGGATGAAGCACTGATCGATCCCTCCTGCGTGAACACGCAGGCCACAGTGCCCACCTGCACCGATGCCGGCAAGAGTCAGCCGCAACCCGCCAAGAACCTGACCAACTTCTACATCTGCACCTCCGAGGGCGTCACGGAGGTGCCCTGCGAGAGCGGCAAGGCGTTCGTGAATTCCGGCGGATACCTCGGCTGCTTCCCGTGGGCCGAGTGGCGCTCGCTGCGCAACTGCACCGACGGCTGATTAATTATAGTTCTCCAGCGCCCACTTATCGCGATTAAAAGTGTCCGAATTGAAATGTTATTAACTTAAAATTGATTGGAAAATAATTGATATATGAGCGGCGGTGGAGTAGGCTGATATGATAAGGGTTCTGCATCGGCAAAAACGGAAATCAATTCGCCATAAATCTTGGCCAAATAAATAATCACACGACAGCCGCAAAATCATTTCCAAGTAAATTCCAGACCAATCCCAATCATGGCACATTGTCTCGGGTGCGTGCGTGTTTGTGATTGCCAAGGACTGCGACGGCGACTGTGGGTTGGTCCTTTGCGCAACACCGCAAAACAATTGTCGCCGCAAAGTTTTGCGCAAAACAAACAGCGACGGGGGGACAAATTACAGGGCCAAGGACCAACTGCAGGACATGCTCCTGGTTTTGCGAAACACATGTTCGTCTGCCATCGCCGGCGAGTCCTTTGGAGGACTTTGCACCCAGGGTTTCTGTATCGAACACTCAGAAAGTTGGGAGTACGATTTAGAGGCTTAGTGGAATTTCTAAGAAAATATTTCCTTGGTTGGATAATTTACTTAAACCGATTGAAGGGGAAATTAAACCTAATATTAGGTTGCATATAATAGGAAGATAGGATCGGATCTATAATAGAAGATAGGAAGGATACATCCCTTTGGTATGAAAGTGTTCAAGTTTATATCCTCAATGTACTCTCATATCCCTAATTGTTCCTTAAACGGCGACAACTGTTTCTCCAAGTGCACTGTATACGTCTACTTTTCGCCGGGTCTAAAAACGAGTTTAAAGTTCGATGCTGGACGGCATTAATCTTGCTTGTGTGAGTGTGCGGAGTGCAACATGAAACCAGAAGTTGCCCATGATTGCATCAGCGGACCCAGAGGGAGTCACGTGGAAATCGCTGCCGGCTGAGGAGATCTAGTGGGGTCTTAAAGAGATCCATTCAGTGCTCTTTTTTCTGGGTGCACTCATAGTCATCCAGCGCCCAGCTTCCAGCTTCCAGCTCCCGGCTCCCGGCTCTCTCTTTGATCACTCGCAGCCATTGCCGGGGCCAGTGCACATCCGGCTAGGTAATAAATGTCTGAGTGGGCAGGCAGCGAGGGCAAGTGTCAGTGACACGGAACTGCAGTCCCTCATCCGCTGCTCCCTGCTTCGTGGCCACCCCAAATGAGTTAGTCAGGAAATTGCATTATTTGTCTTTGGCCATTGCGGGCAAAAACCGTGTGTGCATAGTATGTGTGGCCGGACCTGTGCCTGTGTGCTGGCCATGGACAATGCTGTGTGTGTTGGCCGCTTCCCATGGGGCACTAACTAGTGTGGCCGCCACCTCTAAGCGCCAACCCCCAACCCGTATCCCAGTGCCAACCTCTTGCCACTGCTCGTTTTGCTGCCTCGCCAGCCACTTTAAATGGCGTGGCTATCTCCGGGCCTCGCCCGTCACACATGCGAGTTTTCAAACGCTCCAAAGTCACAGCAATCTTTCTGCTCCATTTCCGCCCACTCCTGCAGCTGTTGCCGCTGCCAGTGGGGCTCCTGCTGCTCCTGCTGCTCATGCTGCTCCTTTGCCTGCTCCTGTTGGCTCTGTTGTTGCATTTTAATTGCATGGATGCCTGGGCCGTTCGGGCCATTAATCCTGCACAAGTTTTGTGCAAAAATTGCGAAAAGGGATTTTTAAAGTCACAACTGTCGTATGTTATCAGCACACCCGGGGAGAGTCGCTCTCCGAGTCGAGTGTGTGCACTGAGCAAAAGTCCTATAATTGCCATAAAATATAGTGAAGACACAATAAGAGAAACACTTAATAATGGCTGTTTGTAATGTTTCGTTTTCCAGAAACTTTCGTGTCTATTATAAATTAGTTTCTTCAGCATCCGTCTGTCGTGAAGTGTGGAAATGTGGAAGTGTTCAGTGGACTGGAGGTTCTCGTGAACTCCCTGAGAACTTGGGCCGATAGTTAAGAGTTGGTCCTGGCCGGTCCGACTGCCACAGCGGTGCTTGGATTTAATTGAGTTTACAATTGTTTTGCGGCCCGCGCTCTGCTCTTCAAGTTTCGCCAGTGGCCTCAAGTGCCGGGCAGCATTTGCTGGCGACGCTTCTGACCTCTGACCCCTGGCCGACGTGTTGCTGCTTTAATTAAGTTTGCTGCTGCTGCTGCACTGCCTGAATAAAATACCGTTGACAACGGGGCGCATACGCAATGCGCTTGCAATTTCTCCTTTCTCCTTCGATTCAATGCCCAATGGCACGAGGCACGAGGCACAAGGCACAAGGCACTTCCCGTGGCATGGGCATAATTGGCATTTTTAGACTTCCACCATCGAGTGGTGACAGTCGGCGCAGGCCTCCACTCCTTTGAATCTTCCACCCCCCTCGACTGTGGCTTCCGTTGAATGATTTTTCAGTGCGCGCATTTTCGCGCTTGAATTGTTTGCGTTGCGCGGCCAGGAGGGGCGAGGATAGCGGTGCGCATCGGAAAAGTTGGCTTAAACTTTTCCACTTGAATGGCAGCGGAAGGTTTTATGCGCCTCAGTTCCAGTGCCAGTGCCAGTTCCACTCCCCATGGCAGTGGGGCGACTTGTGCCCTATTGTGCTGCAGCGGCGCATGAAAGTATGCAGCATAAAATTTGTGCTCTGCAACAAATAAATATTTGACCCCAGCGCCCAGCAGGGTGCAACGCATTCCTCGCTCCTTGTTCCGGTCCGCAGTGCTGCCATTTAGTCCTTTTTTCGGATAGATATGTCCATATTTAATGGCATATCCGGGAAAAATATATTAAACATATATCAAGCCTGTATTTTGTATTATATTGAAGTTGAATTCTTTAAAGTCTATATTATACATATAGTGAGAGTTGGGGTGTTTAAATACTACTTGTAATATTAGTATGTATGTTACATTAGTAACAGAAAGAAATAATAAAAACTTTTAATGGGGTAAAATATTAAAAGACATATATATAATAAATATAAAAGGGTTTTCCAATATTTATTTTAGTGTCAGTCTTTCATATTTTCTTTGTTACTCCGTGTTTGTTTATTATTGTAAATGAGAGTTGTATTGTAATGAGAGTTGGGGTGTTTAAATACTACTTGTAATATTAGTATGTATGTTACATTAGTAACAGAAAGAAATAATAAAAGCTGTTATTGGGAAAAAATATTAAAAGACATATATATAATAAATATAAAAGGGTTTTCCAATATTTATTTTAGTGTCAGTCTTTCATATTTTCTTTGTTACTCCGTGTTTGTTTATTATTGTAAATGAGAGTTGTATTGTAATGAGAGTTGGGGTGTTTAAATACTACTTGTAATATTAGTATGTATGTTACATTAGTAACAGAAAGAAATAATAAAAACTTTTAATGGGGTAAAATATTAAAAGACATATATATAATAAATATAAAAGGGTTTTCCAATATTTATTTTAGTGTCAGTCTTTCATATTTTCTTTGTTACTCCGTGTTTGTTTATTATTGTAAATGAGAGTTGTATTGTAATGAGAGTTGGGGTGTTTAAATACTACTTGTAATATTAGTATGTATGTTACATTAGTAACAGAAAGAAATA